>NW_010579180.1:355805-366619 GCF_000705375.1 Tinamus guttatus | reverse complement strand
TTCCACAGGAGAAAGAGTGGTCACTCTTCCAGAGAGCTGCCCTGCTCTTTACTTGTGAATTATACTGCTCCAAGAGGGGAGGGAAGAAAAAAGACAAACAAAAAAACAAACAAACAAAAACAAATTTAGGCTGCTTGTTCCAGTCTGTTGAATTCGTTCAGGTGAACAACAACAACAAAAAAAAAAACAAATTTGGGCTGCTTGTTCCAGTCTGTTGAGTTAATTCACGCACAAGTTGCAGGTCAGAAAATCTGTTTTTTTGAGTGGTGTTTTGTATTTAACATTGATGATATAGGTCTGTCTTCGTACAATTCCCATTCACACTTCACTACCTATTAAAATGCACAACTATCACAAATTTTTAGATAAATCATTCTCCCTCTCAGCATTAGGTGTATGAAGCATATGCGTTCAAGGAAATGTAGCATTAAAGCTAAAACTAACTTCTTTTTAACATGTTATATATCCCCTAATGGAGACTTGGTTTCAGCAAGGAAAGAGAAGAACCTTGCCAGGAGTTGTTAACAAAACAGCTCTGCATTTACTGCAAGGAATGGTAATGCATGTTCTTGTGGGCATCAATTTATAATGCAGTGTGTGCCTTGAAGCATCCTTCTTAGGGACGGCTACATGAGCTGGTGCATGATTTAAAGTTTTATGAACAAGACTTCTGGGTCTTGCTGTGATAAAGGGGACTGTAGAATGGGACTGTGAGCTTTTCTCCGAATGGCTTAAGATCAGCTCAATTTCAGCAATTAGCAAGACCTTCCTTTACATTCACTATCGCCTCAGAGTGCTCAAATTATTTTAAGTCCTTTCTTAAAAATTTTCTATTTTCTACCAGGCAACACCCCAAGATATTTTATTATTGAACACTGATTAAAGCCCAAACTAGATGAGATCCCCCAGAACACACTTATGCCTCTGTTGAAAAGTCCCTATCATCAATAGATAACAATGCAGGTTCTTTCCCATTCCAGGTTCCATTAATCCTCCTTTTCCCATCCTGCTCTCAAGCCTATTACTTCTCAAACTATTATTGCAGGGTGCTCATAGACTGCAGGTTCAGCTATATGAACACCTGATGACTCTGGCATAGAGCCTTGTCTTCTTCCAAAAATACAGACTTCATGCACATCACCTGTAAAGTATGGCTGATGTGGTGGCACACCATGTCCCTTGTCCTCCCAGTGCAGACCGCAAGACAGTGTCATCTGCTCATTAAGTGCCACTTAACTGTGGTACACAAATGCCTGATGGAAGACACAGAGATGGAATGAGTTCCTCCTCCTCTATGTCACAGCAGATCAGGACCCAGAAGAAATCAGGGGTCTGTTGCTGTAGGCAAAATATCCATGCTTAGAAATAATACCTAGCCTCAAACACATTCTGTTCAAACAAACGAAGAAAAAGTGGAAGGGGAAGCAAAAATCATGAGAAATTAAATGACTTGCCTTAGGCTGCAGAGAAGGTCAGTGGCAGAGGCAGAGCCCAAAGAGCTTTCTAAAGCCTGCAAATGCTAATCCTGCAAGCAGTGACCTTGACCTCAGAGATCATCAAGAATGAGGTATAAGCAGTCTCAAGCCTGTGTCTTTGGGCTAGGATGGACTCCTTGCTTTGATGTGACATTTTAAATTGTACAAAACTCCTGGCCTTCTCACTGTGCCTTGGTGACCCTTAGGGAACAGGGGAATGCATAGTAAAGAGCAGGTCAAGCAATAGAGACAGGCTGAGAAGTAAAATACCAGAACAAAGTATTATGGCTTCCTAGCATCAGTGTGCAAAAAAAAAAAAACAAACAAACAACAACAAAAAAAAAACACACACCCAAACACCCCCAACTAAATTCCAACCCTGCAACATGCAAGACACTCAGAGCAGCCAGATTCAGTCACATACAATAAATAGTTACTAGGTCTGTTGCATAATACTGTCATGTAATGGGGCCATCCATACTACAGAGGGGACTAATTCAGACAGAAAGTCCTTTTGGAAGAGGAAGATTGGCTTGTAACATGCTCCATCTATATGAGCATTTCCCAGATGCGAGTACCCTTCAGATCTCATCCTGGCATGGTGGAATATCACATTTAAAAAGATGTAGTGCCAGCAAGGATGGGAAGGGAGCTCAACATCTTGCAAACATGGGCCATTCTCCCAAGATTTCCAATCAAACTGAATAAACGCAAGGTTCATAGAACTTGCACAATATGAAACTCCGCATGCATGAGAAGTGTGCACTTCCTACATTTTACTTGAAGCCATTTTAGATGTGGAGTCCTTTACTGAGTCTGCTGAGCTGGGCCTTCAAGAACAATCAAATAAGAGTATTTAAAAAACAAAACAAAACAAAAAAACAAAAAAACCCCCACACACCTCTGGCCCTTCTTGGATGAGATGTGGTAACTCTGCACAAGAGCTATTTGTCTGTGTTTCTACACAGTGCCAGTGAAGATGACACATAGACATCCATTACCTTTCCAACCAAGAAACAGCAGCTTCCAACTATGGAGAGGGGAATGCCTTAAACACAGAACGCCTTGTGATAGTCTGACTATACTGTAATTTCCAGAGTACTCCTTTGAGCAACGTTTTGGCTTTCTTTTTAATTAGTCAACTTACTCTTCTGCCTCAGTCACCGCCGGTGAAATGAGCCTTCCCTCCCGTTCAAGGACAGGGGACACTGCAGAGTCCCCATGGGCTCTCGGTGCAACACAAAGGCCGGAGGCAGCCGTCACAGCAAGGTGCCTGGATGACGGCGTGTCCAACGGCTCAGGAGCAATTTGCCATTTAGATGCACTACCTCTGCATCCCCATCCTATCATTCCAGCTCCGCATGTCTGGCCAGGCAGCAAGGTAAGCCAAGTACATCGTGCAATGGTTTGGGAGTGTGATAGGCAGCAAATAGCTGAAAGCACAGTTGAGTTACACGGTTCCTCGCTATTCCTGCTCAACAAAAGTGCATCCTGCTGCTGGGGCAAGATGCAGGTGAACTGACGGTAGTTGGTTCCTACAAGGAAACCCATCCACCTGTTTAGATGTTGCATCAAATTGCATTTGTTTCATCTCACTGCTGCCTGGTCCTAGTGAACCAAAACATATTTCTACTTTTGAATCTCCTATGAGCAGGCTGAGTGGCACTAGACAAGTTTAGTGTAAGTTTTGCCTGTGTTTTTCCAGTTGTAAGGATAGCACAGGTGATGCTGGAGGCATCACTCCTCATGGAGGGAGGGGTGAGTCTAAAAATGAAATACAGTTATGGAGATGTTTGGCAGAAGAAACAAGGAGAAATCACATTCTGGTGGAAATCATGGAGAGGAACATTTTAGAGCAAATTAACAAAGATTTGTCACAGCCATGAGACAGACTTCATTGTTAGAAAGGAGATTATAGCATGAGTTCAGACAGTAGTGAGTTAATGCTGCTCTCAGCTTCTGAAATCCTTATTTTCCTCATTGGGATCACAGCATATAAGCTCTCCTGTTGAGAGCTGCAATAAGGAAACCAAGGCCTAAGAAAAAGTAGAAGGAAATTATTTCTCAAACATCGCTTGCCTAGGACAGGACAAGAGAACACAGATGGGCAAATATCTTAGCAGCCATCTATGGTGCATACCTTTTCTTTGGTTGAAGTATTTTATAATGAGGGATGGCCAGCTCATGCCCTTTCATTTTCCCCAAATTCAGTAAACTGACTGTTTCAGCAGATGCTAGGGCTAGACATGATCCAGAGCAAACAAAAACAGCGCAGAGGTCACCTGTGGGGATGGGATAGAAAGGTTCTATTTGGAAGATAGCAGATGCTGGAGCACTAGCCGAAAGCTAAGGTTCCTTTCAACTTAATTTGTAGGTTTGTAACTGTAGAGATGAGTTGTTAAATCACCCTTGACAGCTTTATTCAATGATCGATGTATTGTCCTTGGAAATTAAATAATGGGGATCAGCGATGTCTCACATTCATTTCTAAGGGTATGAAAGGACATTACCCCTCACTTAGTAGCCAAGTAGACTGATTTCTATAAATAGAGGCATGGAGAGAAGGAGCTTGATCCCCCAGTGGGGTAGGAAAGCCTCAGATCTCTGCCCAGGGTAACATGTCTCAGCTCATGAAGAAGCCTGGAGGTCTGCAGTACAGCGTGAGCTGCTTTTCTGGGCTGAACTTTGTTCAAAGGGAACTGTGCAACAAGCTACTGAGGTAGTGAAAGTACAGTGTTGACATGCTGGCCACCGGAAAGGCCAGGATCTGTTCTCGTGGAGAACAGTTTTGGGCTACCAAGGTTGAAATTAAGTGGGATCCATACACACAGGGTTGTCAAAGTTTTAAGGGGAGCATGTGCTTCCAAGTATATCTCACTCAAACACAGTGAGCTGATGTCTGGTCTGGAATAATCTTTCTCTCAGCCTCACACAGCTACTCTAACCCCCTTGATTCTTAGCCAAGTAGAAAAGCCTGTTCTGGCAGTACCACTCAGCCACCTTACTCCTATCTCTGGTGCTATGCAGCTATGGGTAAAACTCTATTCTCATCAATTAACCACCCAAATGTGGAGAATAGAAGAAATAGCATTTCTTTTCTCTGAAGCTCTGGTTCCTCCACTGTTTGTGCTATACATATCTATGATGTTGTCAAGAGAAAGTGCAGTCTTGGGTGATTTTTTTTTTTTTTTTAAACTGTTCGGGACTTTATGGCATCATTGATGAAACAACCACAGGTGCCAGCAAATAGTGAGGAGAAGAGTGTGTGAATAATGGGAGGAAAGTTGATATTTCTGACATAAGAGGTGGAGCTAAGGGAAAAATCAAAAGTAGTTTCAAATTCACTAATTAAAAAATGGGATGTTCATTAGTGAAAGTTAGACTGTTCCTTTCACATTAAATCATGAGCTGTACTTAGCATCATCCTTCCTTGCACAATGTACTTCAAATGGACTTGATCTCCTGATCAATAGAGACAGATTAAAACAGTTATTTCCATTTAAAAAAAAAAAAAAGACCTTCTGGGGATTGGATGGCTCAGGGGTCTGTTAATAGGATAGAGTGCTATAGACATTTCAAGGTCTCTAGTCTGATTAGAGACCAGGTCAATAGGAAGAATAAAAGCCATTGTGCTTAATGGCTGGTTCGTGATGGATGTGAAATGAATTGATGGTCTCAATCCAGATCAGAGCAAAATTCACAAAGATACCATGTATGAGCCTGCATTTTCTGATGGGGATGCAGAGATGTGAGAACAGAATAACCTGAGGTTCAAGTACCAGCCTGGGGCATCTCCTGTCAGTTCCTGCCCCTGCTCGACAACCTCCTTAAGTGCAGGCAAATAACACAGCTCCTCAATGTCTCAATTCTCCCCATGTAAAATGCAGATGACACTTAACTGCCTTGTACCAAGGCACAAATCTTAGAATTGGGGCTGGGAAGTAGCCACTCTGACACCCCAATTCATCTCAGCTGGATTAATGTCCCACCTGTCCCTCTGCTTTCAGGGACAATCTCCTTTACTAGATACCAGGCAACACAACCACATTCATAGATGCTGCTTGAGAAGGCCTCAGTCCTCAAGGCCATCCAGTCATCTTCAAACACTAAATTCACTTAAGAGAGGGAAAATAAAAAGTAGAGCAAAGAGAAAAAAATAGATTTCATAATATGGAAAGACTGAGTGGGAGACTGCCTTTGAAGTGCCTACAAGAGAATCTAATCAAGGCATTTACTATACACAGAGAAAATTGATCCCAGAACATTTTTAACATTTAAAACATGTCTCAGTTTGGACAGCTGAGACATCCCATTACTGTGAATGACACCACTGGATCAAGGGTCTCTACAATTTGAGAGAGCTGTAAATCATCCCCGGACCTTTGGGCACACAAACATTTGCAGAACTGCTTTAAATTATTTGTGAATCATGGGCCAAATCCAGCCCAGAGAACACAGTGGCCATTGGCATCAAAGGGGCTGGCAACACCCCCCTCTCAGGCAAGGGGACACATGGGGCCACATGCTGGGATGGCACAGGGGGGTCTCAACAAGGTGCCTGCCCTCGGCCCTGCACATCCACCCAAAGGAGCAGGCATCAGGATCTGTAAATAAAGACATAATAAAAAATGAAAACCCCATGGCCTTCAATGGACACCAGTGCAAATGCAAGTAGGGACAGCAAACAAGTTTTGTGCATTTTTACCTCCTTGTTAGATGCTTATCCTGCCCAAAGCTTCAATGAGCCAAATGCAAAGGTTAAAGTGTAGGTGATAGCTTACAGACTGAGGAGTGAGGGCCAGCATGTGTAAAGCAAAGGGCTGGATTGCACCTAGGGCTGAGGCATAGACTGTACTCGCTGGAGAGAGACACACTCAACAGGTGCCAATGGGAAGACTCCACACCCAGTTCTAGCATCCTCGATAGTGTCTTGATGTTGCAAATTAGAGTCATTAACTGTATGACATGACGTGAGCCAAGATGGGGTCAAAAAGTTGCAATGTGTTAGAGCAGTTTTAGGGACAGACCCTCTGTGTGATTCATTACCGCAAGCAGATGCCAGTCTCTACACCTCTTAATCCAAACGGGATTTGCTGCTCTAAGGAAAGACTCATTGAAGAGTATTTTAATAAAGGGCTGATTTGTAAACACAGACAACCCCAATCTCATTTGTAACGTCAGGAATATGGGCTCCCTTGCCTGTCTGCTAAACTTTAAAAAGGCCGTGTGATGCATTGCCTTCGAAATCTCAATGGGTTTTCCTGGAACATTTTCTTCAGACTTTCTATAGAAACTAAACAGAACTATCTGTGTTGCATTACTTTATAAAAACCTCCCTAGAATTTCCTGCAGATGTTTTATGGACAGCACTTGCAAGCAGAAAGGCAAATTAAAGAAAAATCCCATTTCCCTTCTGCCTTCCTACAGTTGCAGTCAAGGTTGGAAGCAGTTTTCTCTCTGCGGGGAGCCCATGGAATTTCTGACTCAGATGTATCAGAATGTCTGTAAAGAGCATTTATTGATTTGCGTTTGCACATTTGGAAAAGCAAACTCCAGAATGAGTATTAAGTAATGAAAGTTATTTTTTGTACAAATATTAAAGGGCTGTAGTCTACCCTGAGTGATGGCCCAAACAATCTTATTGGACCTCCAAGAGATTGCATTAAGGAGGTATAAAGCAGCACAGAATCTGGCCTGCTGTGTTCACCTTTTGGTTGAAGTCATGAAAAAATATATATTTTTGTTAAGTACAGAGAGCTAACCCAATGTGAGACACTGTGTAGACTTGACAGAAAAATACCAAAACTTTGAAAATCTGACAGATGGCCTCAACCCAGTCCCCAGAAACTCTTCCCCATAAAAACAAACAAAAACTTAGCATTGTATCCTAAATTGAAAAGGCAGATTAAACATGCTGGAATAAAAGAAAGGCCACAGGAACAGTCTTTCCCGTGACAGAAAAAAGGAGAGGGATCTATCTGTATCTAATCTATCCATCCAGATGCTGTCTATGAGGTTGGTATCCTGAATTCTTCATCACAAACTTACTTGATATCCAGGACCAACCAAGATGGCAATAGGTTCCCTGAACACTAACTGTACGGTACAATCCCCAGCATAACAGCTCTTGGACGAAAGAAATGCTCATAAGCCGTTCCAGACACTGACAGAAGTTAGTATTATATTCATTTGGGGGTTTATAAGGTTTATAAATAAAATATAAAGAGTACGTCCCTTTCCACAGGTCAGAAAAAAAATATAGCACTGTTGCTGGAAGGATGATGCTTGGGAAAGCTGGAGCACTGTTGCTTTCCTAGCAGCTTCGCAGTCATTTGAGGTAAAAGTCTGGAAGCAAGAGACAGAATCACAGAATCGTTAAGGTTGGAAGGGACCTCTAGAGATCACCTAGTCCAACCCCCCTGCTCCAAAAGGGACACCCAGAGCACATGGCACAGGGTGGCATCCAGGCAGGTTTTGAAGATCTCAGAGAAGGAGATTCTCCTTCCCTGGAGATAGGTTTGACTCATGTCTCGGTGTTTTGCTGCCTGTCCCAGCAGCACCCATGTGGCTTGTGAGGTGGCTGCCTGCAAATTGCTGGATGTACATGCAAGAGCAGAATTAATATGCTCCATGCGAGTAGTAGATCTGGAGCTTGCTACACTAGCCAGGCTGGCAGCATATATAGAATTTTCAGAGTGAAAGGCCCTTTCTTTACGTGACCTGGAAGAAAGCGGCTCACCCAGCAGTAAAAGCTGGGCTCCTCTGATTTATGGTAAAGACTCATCTCTGTTATAAAGCTGCATCTCAGGTCTCATTACAATCAAACACTGCAGCTCTTATTTTTAATTTGTGCCAAGGGATGTATTTTATGGGAAGGAAAAAAGAAAAACAAAAATATTTTTAAAATAAATCCTCCTGTTGCAGCAATAGTGAAAAACAAACGTGGCTCAGTTCTGTGCAGGGAAATGCTGCTGTGAGCTTTTCACCATGGGGGATTGAGTAGTTGGTGCACAGCATAGTAGGGCTGTTAGTATAAGTGCTACACACATGTCAATGGAAGATCTTGCTTGCCCACATGCAGAAATCTGTGCTGTAGAGCTTGTATTGAGTTCCTGAACATGAAGGAAACAGCGTTTCCTTCAGACTCCTGGTTTCAGCCTCAAAGTTGAATGGTTGTCTGAGCTAGATCGTGAGCGTATGTGAGCTAGCTAGCTCAGTTGAGTCAGGAGAGGGACGCCACTGTGAATGAGCGTCTGGCTTCATTTACAAGTCCTGCAAGCTGGTCTTTTCTGTTCAGATTGTGTGAACAGCACATGCTTTGAGAAATGATGTGCTCTAGATGTGATCTGGCTACTTTCCTTTAAGGAAACCGCAACATTATGCTCATACAATCCTTGTGATGGACCCACAGATGAGCCATGCAAACCAGAGGAGCTGAAGGTAAGGGGGAAAGGATTAGTCTTTGGTGGGTGATCCGAAAGAGGCATTATTTCCAGTAACATGACTAAACACATGCTTCACAATAGGTTAGAAAGCAGCTTGGAGGGTTCACAAAGGGAAGTGGGATCATATGGCAAAGCAGTAATTGTTATTAATTGATCTATTACCAGATCAGAGGTACATTAGTGACCTGCAACACTTACTCAGTGCACTAACCCATACAAAGGTTCTATGAACATAATAATGTTAAAACAATAATGAAAGGGTACAGAAATACAAGACTCCATAATGCAACACTGTTGACAGTTGTCCTACTCCTGGAAGATCACTTTAGCTGAATATAACCATTCCTGTGGGAATGAATTGTGTTACATCGTAGAAATGGAAAGGGAAGTGGACACCACAAAAATAATTGCTCACAAACACTTGGCACTTCTCTCGGGTGGTGCTCTGGGTTATGTGAATAAACTGGAGCTAATTAAACTTTTTTGAATGCTCCTATTAATTTCTGTAGTTGAACTGAAGCTGCAGAACTCACTAAGTCAGAAGATCATTAAAACATATAGCTAGCAAGGATAAAATGAGAGGGATTGGCCATTGACCAAACCTTGATTGCTACCAGACACTTAAGAATATTATTTTCCCCTCTCCTCTCTGTCCCTGTGTAGGTTTGCTGAAAGCTCATGGAGAAAAGCAGCAAAAGCATTAGTGTCAGGACATGTGGTGCAGCTGCCTTTAGACCTGGCCACTTACTCCTCAGGATACAACCTCCCTCCCTTGAAACCACATGGAAGGAAACCTCCAAGCAACTGCCTCAATACCGGGTTATTAGCTGGGCTCTTGCCCCAACGCCATAGCCATTATCTAGATCCTGTTTTGGGACACGGGCTAGAAACAAGCAAATTCATTTCTTCAAAGAGCTGCTGCTCAGTGGAACATCTCCTCCATCATCATCTTGGTGCTTCTCAGCTGCTCCCTCCAGTGCCATCCTTATACTGGAAGAGGAAAGTGGATCAGAAAGACCATAGATCTGTTTGAAAACAGGACTCTAATCCCCGAGATGTTAACAAACTCACTAACAAGGTCTCCTGGTGACTGGAAGGAGCAATCCCTGGCTCACAGCTTTCCTTCCTGCCACACACAGACACGATGTGCACCCAGATATGTCCAGGGGAGAACGCGTTTCCAAAAGGATCATTTATAACCCTAGACAGCTGGCACCAGCTGCACATCAAAAGACAGTTCTGACTTAGCCAAAGACTACAACACCATTTGAGGAAAAAGGCATTTTACTAAAAAAAAAAAAAAAAAGTCTTAACCTTGGTTCAAGCCAAAATGAAAAAAAATTCAATAAATCTTAAATTGTATTCAACTGAGACAGACAGCAAAGAAATTAAATATTTTGGCATTTGCCCAAGTGCACTTTTAACAAAAGAAATGATGTGGTGAAATAATCTTTTCTCCTTTTTCTAAGAAAAGCCCTCCAAGCTGATTATTATCCACCAGAAAAGAGAAAAAAAAAGAAAAAGAAAAGAGAAATCAAGCTCAGAGGTGCATTAACAGATAACTCTGACTAACAACCCCACACAGTTTATGGCACGATGTGACCCTTATTTAGAAAGCTTTGGTTGGGGTTGATAATACATAATATCAGTGCAGACCAGTGCAGCCCATTCGGCTGCCCGTGGCTGAACTGTGTTCCATCCAGCCCTGATTTAGTGCACAATTAAGACAATGTCTACGAGATCTAAAGCAAGTACCTACTTCCACGGGGACACTCCTAGATCTAGTTATTATCATGCCAGTACATGAAGTATCTCTTTCCAAATAAGCACCCACGTCCTGCTGATAGCCTCTTGACAAAAGGCACCATCCTGCACACTACTGCGGATGTTCACT
>NW_010579180.1:278696-355793 GCF_000705375.1 Tinamus guttatus | reverse complement strand
CACTGGAGGATGAAGGTGCTTATTGCAGTGCTCAAAGGCTAATGTTCAGAGCTCAGCATCTTTCCGAATCTGGTCCAAAGCACACTTCCACTCAAAATTAAGTGCAAACAATCTCTTTTAATAGGTGAATCAAATAAATGGACTGAGCTATTTTTCCCCTGCATATTTTTGTGCTCTTTAAAGAAACTAGCAGACTGATTGCACTAGAATATCAAGCTATCTTTTTAAATTCACACTGCATATTCACTCATGATTCTCTAGGTACACAAGCACAGAAAAACACATATATATTTTTTAAATATATCATGAAACAAGATCTAGACAGAGAGTAAAGAAAGGTGGAAAGTATGCCATAAAGACAAGCTGATGCTATCAAGCGCCAATGTTCATATTTTTCTATTTTTCAGGCAAAAAAAGGGTCAAAAACTGTTATTGCATCTGGGGAAATTGAAGCAATGAGCACATTTGTAACCTACCCAATATCTCCTAGCATTTGGCTCAGTATTATGAATATAGTCAAGTGGCCACCAGTCTAAAACAATGTCCTAGTATCAGGACCTGTGTTTTTCATTTGAGGCTATGGTTAGACTCTCCCAAACCTCCCTAAGGCCAGCCTAGGAGTCACCTTCTTTGTTCAGGGCTCTGTTGACAAGCTGCTCTAACAAAGCCCACCTAGCTTTTAAATTTGTGCCTATAGAAGCCAGGTATAAATCAAAAATAGTTACACAGATATGAAGTCTGCAAGACATTGAAATACATAGAGGTCTAAAAGCCATGATTTTGTGCCAGCCATTGATTGCCAAGTACTAAAAAAAGTCAGTTTCAAAAACCAAAAAAAATTCAAAGCCATCTGCATTTAAATCCTCTAGTAATTTTTGTTTTTTCAGATAAGATTAGCAATGTGCTTATTGATTTTTGCATAGCTGGAAACATATAGGTAGATCTAAAGGAAGGGTAAATAAAACATGATGGACTATCAGGGTTAGATAAAAGAAAGTGCTTATAAATGCAGAAGTCTGAGCAGAACAGAGACTACGAAGGGTTCAGGCAAGAGGCCAGAAAGCCAATTGTATACTGTAAGCTGTTATTTGTGTTGAAAAACTCCAGGAGTTGACTGAGCATCAAATTTTTTAAACAAGACCTTTTGCCAAGATCTATACAGTTAAAATCATCCTATTTTATCATAGTGTGGGAATTTCCATAAGTGTTATCCTGCCTTGTCTTTTCATGCAAATGAACTGGTGCACACAGAGGTGGTTTAAAGAAATTTGTTAACGGGGGTGACATGATGTAGTGTTGTTAGTTTAAGTGGTCTTTGATCAATAGCATTCATGACAACTGAGTTTGCTTGTCCTTAATGCCAGGAGGTATTTTACCACTTCAGTAGCTTTAAAATTAAGGGAGTGGGTTGAGGAAGAGGGCAGGGGGAGGGGGAAATCAATGAAATGAACTCTTAAGTTCATAGTGGGATATGGAAGCAATGGGATGCAGAACAGCGAGATTGCTGTGAGCAATGGACTTCCTTGGATCCATTGCTCTATCCCCTACTAATTCATCATATGAAAAGGTCGCTTATCTCCCCTTAGACTTAGTTCACCCACTTAGAAAGTTGATTTAAGAGATGAGATGGGGCCAGGATTGAGGGTACATCAACCTAATCATATCCAGGGTGGGATGAGATTCGCTATCTGAAGTAGTTAGACCTAAACCATGTAGGGACTTAAAGATCCATATCAGCAATGCACACCAGAAGCAAAAATTATGCTATGTGATGAATGAGGCCTTAAATCCACACATATTATGTGTATGTATATGCACACATTTATGTGTATGTATATACAGTGTGTGTGTACATGTGCATATTTAAAAACAGTGTCATGTTCAAAACTGGCACAAGGAGAAAGCTGACTTTAGCAGATAGTCCTCATGAATCAATGCTGTCTTGACCTCTGTGTGTGATGTTTTTGATGCTGCTACTTTTCTTTCATGGAATCAGACAAGCTCATGCTTTTGCAAAGGAATTTACTGTATCTCAGTGATGCAGACCACACAGCATTTAACCTTTCCCATCCTGAGTTTAAACGGGGCTGTGCATAGACGTGTGTTTCTGCTTAACTGAGCTGCGGGTAATTTCTTCTCCAAATAGTCTCATGTGTACAGGGCAAATCTTGTATAGAAAGTGACTGTGGAGTTTATATATAAAGACAACACAAGCCATAATGCATAGAAGTTGGGTGAACGGACCATTGAAAAAAATGTTGGATTCACATAAAATAAACCCCACCATTATTATCTTAAAGGCAGCTGCCGCAAGAGCCAAAGAAGAGAGCTGAAGTATGTTCTTATATTCTACAACAGCAGTTAAGCCAAGAACACAGGAGCATATACCAGCTCTTACACAAACCTAAGCAGATCTTCTCCCCTGCTTTTCTTCCTATTTTTCCTACAAAATCAGATGCCCTCTGGGACATAGGCTATGTTCAGGTAGGACTATGTGAAGTACTTTTGAAGACAGTATTTTTGGGCCTTTAGTGGCTGAGGCCATACAAAATTATCATGAACAAACCAAAAAACAAGCTGAAGTGTGAAGGTGTCTGGGAACCAGAGGTCCTACATAGTGCTGCACATATCTCTTCTCTGAAGAACTCAGTTCCCAGATCCCCAAAGAGATGGCAGCTGTACCAACCAGCATGCCTTAAATACTTTAAGATGTTAAGTATTTAGAGCTACAAGATAAAATGTGTACATAAGACTACAGTATTATTCAACACCTAGACATAATCAGCAAGAAGGATGACTCGGATACGGCTCTCATCGCTTCTGAGCGATAAAAGATATCTTCCACAATAAATATTAGAAATTAGTCTGTGTCATTTCAGAGTTACTGAAAAAGTAACTTTGCTTGTTCTGTTCTCATAAATAACATGTCATTAAATTTTCACAAACAGAATGATAATGTTCAGCAGAAACAATCCAAAATGTTTTTTCTGTGTTCATGGTCTTGGCTATGGGGGCCTCCTACAACTCACTTGTGAATTGCACTGTCTGCAATTAACTCTGTTCTGCTAGTAACCAATTGCTTTTAATTCACTCATCAAAAGCATTTCCTTATGTAAAGCATCAAGCATTTAATCTCAGGCCTGAACACCAGAAGGTTTTATTCATTAAATCAAGTCACACAGTGTAAGTGTCAAAAGAAAGACTTAAAAATAAGGTTAAGAATAACAGGAGAAATTGGAGCATTCCAGGTACAAATAGAGAAACACAGTCTGTCTGTCATATGGCTAGCAGCAAAGAGAAGTGTAATCTACAGTAACAGCCCTGCGTTCTCTATTTTCACTTTGCTCGAAGGGTGCTTCTCTGCAGCTCCAGCCTGCTAGATGGCAGCTCTGCACGGACTCAGAAGGAAGTCAGACTCCAAAAAAATCAGCCAGTGCCATTCCGATCCCACCCCACAAGGTATGGGACCAGCTGGGAGGTAGCAAGTGACTCCACCAGGTCCCCAACAACTTGCATCCATGTAAGGAGGGATAAAAAGAAAAGAAACAGGAAAAAAGCTCCATGTGTCTGGGCAGCAAAGGCTTAGGATTTAGACTTTATATCCTCTTGTCTTGCAGGAAAGGCAGCTTGACTCATGTCCATGAAGGTCATGGACAAAGGAACTAATTTTCCTTGCAAGTCCAGATTTCAAATAACCCTCCTAGACCATGTACACACATACCAATCCTTAATCTAAAAGATGACAGGTGATGCCATTAGCTGCCAAACAGACTCAAGGCTCTTGTGGGTCAGAGCTTTTTCAGAAACTCTGCAAAGGGCAGAATGGGTGGCATTTTGTCCTGAAACATAACCATGACTTTCAAACTGAAGCTACTGTTTGATTTGTAAGGGCAGAAATGTGACTGTGGATATTAACTGCTAGCAAATAATTTGTCTGATAAAATAAAGCAGAACATCACCTGCTCCCTCTGCAAACTTTTCCTTGTGCTGTTGAAAATTGTCTTTCCTCCCCCTATTTCTGACAAGGCAGCAGAGAATAAAGATTTGCTCTTGCAAGGTGGATACCAGGATCCATTTTCACTTTCTGTAGGGAGTGAGGGGAATAGAAGCTGCAGATCAATTTGAATTAGCAAAACCTTTCGTTCCAAATTTCCAATTTATTTGCTGCGCAATCAGAGCACAAACATAAGAGGAGTGAAATAAAAACCGAGGTCTCTACTCAAGAGTATTTGTTAGTGGATTACCTATGGTAATGGGCATAATTTTCAACTCCTTATCTGCCTTCCCCAGACAGGTGACCCAGAATTATTAGTGCTGTTTTTATCACTAAGTGCTGGGCTGAGATGGTTGTCCAAGTGATTGCACAACACTGAAAGTTAAATTCATGTTTCCTCAGCACTTAATCATCACCCACTAATCAAGTTCACTCAGGCTGATCTTCTGTCTCCAGTTCTGGCTAATCTAGGATTTGAAATATACTTTTTTTTTTTTTATTAAAAGTAGCCTCCTCCATCGCTTTCAGTTTAATCCATATAAGCAAAGACCATCAAAAGCAAGCCACAAACTATGAGAAAATAGGAAATATCACCCTAACACAGCCAGGGCTGGGGGCAGGCAGGAAGGCAACCCAACCTCATTTCACCCCAGCCTTGGAAAAAGTTTAGTGACAGACTAAACTAGGCAAAGAAAAACATGCAAAAGGACCTGATACAAAGGCGCTGCTGGAGGAAAAATCCACTCTCCAAGTGGCCCTTGGATGCGTCAGGTGCCTTTTTGGGTGCTTGTTGCTTTGCCTTGAGGTCAGACAGCAGAGTTTGCTCTTCTGCTGCTTATCAGCACAGATTCAGGCTGGTGCCTGGATGTTTGCAGCATGGGACGGGGTGCACTGCTCCCAGCACCAGGCTTCTGGCCTCCTTGAACTGTGCTGCTGCTGGATTAATAAACACAGTACAATGCTATTATACTAACATAAAATATAATAGCATGGAAACACTACAACACTTATTCTGCAATATATTTAGGCAGTACTTAAATAATGAAATAGCAGCTAACGCTTTTATCTTTCCAGACAGCCTGGGATGTCTCAGCTCAGGCCAAACTGCTGGCACCTGTGGGTGAACTCTGGTGTCCTTCATCCATGCTAGGAGGTCCCTTTCTCTTTGAGATCTCACTGAAGCTAATGAGGCTACTCCAGGTAGAGGGTGCTTTGCAAAATGACAATTCCAGAATACTAACACTGAGGCTGCTACTCAGAGCCACTGATAACAGCAGGTGTACTTAAAGGGAAGTGGTTAATCAAAGATACAAGGAAATGAAATGAGGTGTCAGTCTGACCCCTCAGTGCAGAAAATAAGTTGATTTGATTGCTAATAGCTGGGCACAGGGAAGCATCCTGCCCAGGGAGCTGTCAGGAAAGCAGCTTTCCTCTTTCCTGTTGCCACCTGAGAGCTACAGAAAAACCCACCTGGGCCATCATAAAGAGGGGGGAAAAAAATCAGAGAACAAAGAGGCCCAACCAAAGGAAACTGCAAGTGCAGCAAGCCTGGACAAGAGCAGAGAGGCCTCATGTGTGTTTTTACAAACAGGGCTGCATGAAGCCACAGCCACCAGGTCCCAACCCCAAGAATAACAGAGACAGCAAGGAGAGAATCCTATGCCCACATGGAGGCCAAGCTGTGACAGAAGAAAGGAGCAGAGATTTCAGGCACTTCTACATGGATACCAGCTCATTGCAGGGGTGAAGCCCCTTCCATATCATTGTTTCAAAAGTTAAATATATAAAACCTAGTTGTTCTTGTCCTAGGCATGTTTCTGCTCAATGCTCAGCTGAAACCTTCCCAGCGATTTACTTAACAATTGAGAGTATGGTAATAACAACAATAAAGCAACCCAAACAAACAGCACAAAAGAAAAATCACAGGCTTTTGCGAGGCCTCATAGCAGGTTGTTCCAAACCTCTCAAATGCCATCATGCTTTTTTGTTTAGTTTTGTAGGGATGGACGAGTTGGAAAGAACTGGCTTGTTTCATTCCTATTCTCCTACTTATTTGACAGTGTTTTGACTAGAAAAGACAAATCATTGGCACTAGGTGTAAGAGCTTTTTTACCTCTTCAGTGTCAATATTAGATGCAGAATTCTGCTTTCCTACTAACATATGCTGTTATAACTCACTAAAAAGAGCAATTTTGGCAAAAACATTGCCCACTTGAATTATTTTTAATGGCTATTGAAATGTCTTCCTCTGCTGCAGCCACCAACCTGTGAATTCCTCTGGCTTAATACTGCCAGTCTATAGGCCACTTGGTACATCCAGTACCTCCCTGAAGATTCACGATGCTCCATCTTTAAGGAATACAACCCAACTCTGGGCAGTATGGCTCCAAAAAAGCTTCAAAAAAAAAAGACAGTGGGGACTTCAGAGAGCCACAGGACAGGAAATGAAGCCCATTTCACTCCTTCCTCCAGACCACATGCACTAGAGATGCACACCAAGGACCTTACTCTGTCATTGATCTGCAGGCACTGGGGCCATGTACATCAAACTCATGGAAGGCCTGGGTTGAGCTCTCACTAATTCAACCACAAAGTGACCAACAGCTCCCAGGCCTGAGCAGGAGCAAGTCTGAGGCCATCATGGGCACAGTTTTGTCCAGTTGGCTGGTACACATCACATCTGGGGCTTGAGAAGCCCAGGACAACCCGCATGTCAGATGTGACCTGCTGGCACATTATCTAACAGCTCTTCACATACGCACAGCACGTGCTGGTTATTTATGGCTTGGTGCATGGCAAACACACTGAACCTAATGGGCTGCATGTTTCATCCACTCCGCTGCTTGTTCAGCGCTCCCCAGCCTTGACATTTTCATAGCTACATTGAAAACAGTGGACCTGGCAGGATTTATTTCATTCTCCATAAATGCCGACAGTCCTGCTCCCAGTGCTGCTGTTGCCACTAGGAAGTGATGAGCAAAGCCCGTGCATTTGCTGGGGTGTTTGCTCACTTTCCCTGTCCTCCTCTTACCCTGATTATCACTGAGAGCAATGAGCATCACAACTACTTTTGGGCCACTGGTTTACAAACCTCTTGTGCAGATGCTGAAGCACAGACAAGAAGTGAGCCCCTTCTCAAGCTGACACAGCGTTGTGATGCCCAAAGCCACGTGGATCAGGCACAATCAAGCACGCAAGTGTTTACCAGCAACGTCAAGAGGGGAAAAAAGCCCTAAAAATAATAGTGTGGAGGGCCACGTTACCTTGTTATACTGCATGTGAGGAACAGACTCTTTAAAAGCAATTTGCATAATTTAGTTTCTCCACTCTTTGAATAGCAAATTAACAGTTCATTTTACGACTCTACCAATCAACACCTATAGCCCATTAAATTTAACAACAAACTTGCCTTATGAAGGAGGCTGCAGCTGAGTCTCTCAATGAGCCCTCCTTATCACCTTCTTTCTCCTGAATTGAGTATTCCTTTAGTTTATAAACTAGCATTTCTATTTTCTCATTAGCAAGGGGGATGCTAAATTAATTCCAGGTGTTAGCTTGCACACTGGGTACTAAATTCTTAGCTTGGCTCTTTTGGTGTCAATGGGGAACTACCCTTACTGGGACTTTGGTTTTCTGGGACAAATCCAGAGCAGTCCTGGGCTGTTCTCAGCCGCTGCAGTGCAAGTCTCAGCTAACTCAGCCCTACTCCCCATCACAGCAGGAAAGAGCAGCTCCACTAACCCCATTCTGTTCCCCGTTACTGCAGTATAATCATAGAGTAACTTCACAGGAGGAAAAAAATACTCAAGATGTGCCAACTTCTGCCTCCAGTTATATTCAACATACAAGAACTGAAATACTGCAAGAGCTTATTTTAAAGGTTCATTCTCAGAACCCGCTTCTGAATAAGGGGTCATTTCAGTAAACAGATGAACATGCCGCTAATTGAGGGGAATACCACACCACATGACTTCATTTGCAAAGCCATTTGGAATGAATTATCAATATTTTATAGATACGTTAAGGTGGTAATAAAAGATGCATGATGTAGTGTGTAGGTAGGAAGCCCTTCTGAAAAGGAATGAAGAAATTATAGATAACCTTGACGTGTCAAAGTTATGCGGTTGGAATTGTTAAGAAGGGTTTTCAGATTTTAAGGCATTTTTCAAGTAATAAGAATTCTTTAAAGGAACCATGCAGCATTGTTTAGGCTTAAAATCTGATTTGCCAGTAAGGAAAGTATTTGTATCATCTCAGAGGGATGCATTTCATCTGTGACCTCTTGATAGGCATGTTTTCATGTCAATCCCCACTTCCTCCAAGCATAACTAATAATGCTGTGTCCTTTGCAGAACCTACCCAAAAATATTCACAGAAAATCCTGATTAGCCCATAGACCAGGGCTGAGCGACAGTACAGAGATAAACCCAGCACATACTTGTACTGTTGGGCACTGGTGGAAACACTTGCATTTCCATGAAGTTTCCCTTCGGGTGAGAAAAATTTCTGTGAAGCAGGGTTGATTTACACTGCATGCCACTGAATTAAAGGGAAACCTGTGTAGTTTTTGTTGCTCTCATCCTAATTCCTGCCCCAACCTACTTCTGCTATGAGCAGCATTGTTGTAACAAAGACTACCCATAACTGTGTTTGCAAGAAGGGCTTTACAGAAGTAACCTCCACCTTTACCCTCCAGAGACTGGAAGGAAAAAGCTGGAATCGCTTCCAAAAATTACAGGTCAAAAGGCCACACTGGAGCTAGAGTTAAAAGGAGCTGTAGAATAAAGACTACAACTGCTCAGCTGTGCTCAGGTGAAGGAGAGAGGAAGAGGGGGATTTGGGGAGGAGGCAGAGGTCTGGCTTCCACACTGGAGCCTGCACACATCTCCAGATGGTTGCGGAAGGTCATTTGCAGCATCTCCGTGGTCAGGCAGAGATCTAAAGTCCTATTTTGCTCATGACAGATGCATTTGCCAGGGTCTTGCATGTGACATCAGCTTTCTATGTTTAAGCCATATCTGAATCAAACTATGCTAAGTTTCATGGCTTGTATATTGGGATGTTTGTATCATTTGTTAGGCATTATATACCCGTGCAAACCTCCTAAAGGTCTACTTCCTCCTTGACCTATGTAATGATGTCTCGTGGCTTAGGGGAACGTTAAGAGTTGGCACTGTTGTCATTTGGCTAGGCTGGAGTAAGGATAAGTCATGAATCTGTGCAACTTTGTCATGACTTGGAAAAACAAAAGCCTCAAGTTCAGCACCTGTCCTCTCTGCCTTAAACATGTTATCTTTGAAAGAAATTAAATCTGGTGCACTATCACCTAGAACAGCAAGAACAGTTGCTGCCCTACACTGAAATGAAGTGGCAAAAGAATAAAGTGTTCCCACTTGCTCCAAAGTGTTCTGCATTTTCCAAGTTTATGTAAAAGATCCCTACCAATATATTTTTAACACCTAGTTATATTAAAAAAAAGTGTTGAGACTTCTGTTTGGGGGAGTGGAACAGGGAATCTGCCTAATGAATCATTTTTAACCTGCACAGAAAAAAAAACTTGCATCCTCCTTCTGTAAGAAGGGGCTTTGGTTGCATGAAAAAATTTCTGTGCTGTTAGCATTATAGAACAGATGATGCAAACGAGCACAATTAAGTAAGTCTGTATCAACCAGCGGGGGGCCATGGTAAATACACACCAGACAATTTGTAACAGCACTCATGTTTAAACATTTTCTGGGTCTCAGAGCCCCCAGATTTAATTTAAACAAATATTCACTGCAGTGTATACAGATAAATAAAATGAAAAAGATAGCTCTCAAACTGACAAGGCCCAAATGTGAGATTTTGTGCATACTAAATAATTATTTATGAAGGTAAATAAAATACAGCTGTATCCCTGCATCCCTTCTCTGTAGGCAGGTAGCTATCATTTTTCTTGTCCCCATGATTCTTTTAGTTCTGGGGTAAACAATCCCGAAGGAAAAAATAATGGGAGGAACACTGAATGTATATTGTAATTTTCTGACTAAAATGATTGGCATCTCAAAAAAAGGATGTATGCAAAGCATGTTCCCCATAATTATTTTTCAGCATCCTTGTGGTGGGTTCCCCCCCCCCCCCCCTTTTTTTTTTTTTTTTTTTTTTTTTTTTACACATATAGGGAGAAAAGGCAACACCCCTGTTGCAGCCTTTAAAAGTCACTATTTACTGGTAATAGCAGAGTGGCAACTGCACTGGGCACCCTTCCAGCCCTGTGGCTGGAATTGTACATTTTTTTCCTGGGGGAGATATCTTCAAATCCCAAAACATGCTGCTAGAAGGTTCCCTTGGCACAATTAACTACCCTGAATCTGAGCTACAAGAATGAATTGGTAGCAAAGGAGACCCTCTTCCACAAAGCTGGAATAATGCTGACCAGGTATCAAATTCATGCAAAACACACAGCCACCAAAGAGATTAGAAATTGAGTCCTTGAACCAGGAAGAGTGCTGAGGAGCTACACAGGCAGATCACAGCCAAAAAACTCAACCCAAAACAAGATAAATATCCAAAACTGAACAAAAAGTTAAAGCCCAAAGTCTGCTAAAATTGGGCACACCAGCTTTTTGAATGTTTCAGAATTTGTCTGCCAATGTATAAACCCATAATGAGATCGCTCACATGGCTGTACAAAGTCTGTAGTACATGAGCATTTCCTTCCTAAAGACATGTATCAAACAAGGATCCCATCCTGCTGGTTATAGCATAACCACACGTTGTTCAATACCATCCTTTCCCCCTAAAACTCATTTAAAGCACGACATAGAGTGGAATTAAGCAAAAGACTGGGCTTATGTTGTGTTGGTTGACTGAGTTTGCTCAGGATCCTTGATTTCCCACCACCTTAGTGCAACATGTACAGATGCTGGGACAGAGCACATCCAAACTCACTCTGCATTGGCTGTTTTCAAAGTCTTGGAAATGATCAGACAGAATGGGACAGAAGTGCGGAAAATTTTAGAGATTTTGTAAAGTTTTTTGAAGGAAAAGCTGAGGTAAGTCTTGCACTTTTTCATATATCCCCATGGAGGAAGTGTGAAAAAACTGGAATACCCCCCAAATCACCCTGTCCTAGGAATTTCAGTCACAAGAAGAGATGCAAGTGCTAGAACAGCAGTCCTCCTCCTTTGCCTGAGGAGCTGAAACTCCTCAGGATATTGTTCCCAGCATCATTTTGCAGACTGAACACATTTGGGGGTGTGTTACAGGATTTGAGGACATGGAAAGGGAAAGGTAGGAATCACAGATCTTGAATTCTTTGGGTTTACTCCATTTGCAGCAAAACACTCAAGAGGAGACTCCATTTCTTAAATACTCTTGAGGAACTCAATTTTCCAGAAAAAAAGATAAGAACTTTCAGCCCATTTTTGGAATACATTTCCTTCTGCCATGGACTTTTCCTAGAGTCCAGATCCTTCTGCAGCTAAAATACCTAATTATAGTAAGAGGTACTTGCAATACAGGTTATTTTGATAGACGTAATACCCCAAACTAAGCTTTTTAACCATCTGTTCATCTCTAAAACTTGAAAGCAAAGAGAACATATTTCACTACTACGTCAGTGAAAAGTAAGATAAATGCTATTTAAATGCATGTACAGCATATGTTCTTTCATCTATACCAAATTCATCTGTAATACTTTACTCTTTTTACTGGAGACACAGATCAGTGGGAAAGAGCAAAGAACATCCTCCCCTGCAAACAACCCTCTCCCCAAAGCCTAGTTTTCTGAGCACAGGTAGTTTAGGGGAGCCTAGAAGGATATTGAAACTGCAAATAAGACTTGACAATAGAAATTCCACTAATCTATTTCCCTCCACAGTTCTCCCTCCCAGTAGTTCTTAAATAACAGCTTCAGTGACATGGACTAGGTGGAGCCAGACAGCTTGGGTAAGAAGAGGACCTCTTTAATAACAGCTTTATCCTAAGATGAAAGGTGTTATCCACCCAAAAGGGCAACAGGAAACTTGTATTACCAGCAAATTCCCCAGTGTCCACCAGTTTGTGGTTAGAAAACAGAAGAGAAGCTCACAGATGTCCCTGCAGGACTATTACCAAAAGGGCAACAGGAAACTTGTATTACAAGCAAATTCCCCAGTGTCCACCAGATTGTGGTTAGAAAACAGAAGAGAAGCATCACAGATGTCCCTGCAGAACTATTATGTTTTTCACCAGTGCTTTTCTGATGTCCTACCAAGCATGAGCCCAGGACACTCGTTACAAAAGAGGGCTACAAAGCACACACGAATTCCTTACACCCAAGATGGCAACTCTTGCCTAGACAAAACAGTAGGTATTAGGAACCCAAAACGCATTTGAGACTGGGTTTTATATCTGTCTGGTGTACCTTTCCTTCCCCTGATACCCAGCAGAGGCAGCATGCTAGTTCTGCTTCTGATGGAGTCTGTTATGTGAAGTGGGTGCTCAGAAATGATTGCTTTTCCCCAGTTTCAAAGTCTTTGCAGACCTCTAGCTGGATGAGCTATGCATGACTACCTGTGTGCTTCCAGGGGGTACAGATCCAGATTCACCAGGGGCTCTGGAGGAGCTAAGTGTTGCATTAGCAGGGGACATGGCAGGAAAGTCCTGCAAAACACACTTAATTGGTTTATCTGGGAAATTGATCTCTAAGCTATATCACTATGGGTTTTCTGAGGCATTAACATCCCAAATCACTTGTCAGTTTTGAACCTATATGTTGATAGGATGAAGGAATTTCATTACTGCCACTGTAGGGAAGCAAAAATTTTTGAGTCCTGATCATTATTTCTCCAAATCTGCAGGCTCATAACCTGTATATAATAGCTCTGCTAACACTTTTAAAAACAGAATGTGTCAAGATCTGCACATGCTGTTTGGAAATGCTTCAGTCTCTGGTTTGAGGAATACTCTGCTTTTAGTTTTTTGGCATGATCCCTCTTCTCAGGCTGCTCCTCTGATCTCAACCACATGCAGAGTCTGGTTACTCCTGAGCCAGCCTCATCACTTCCACCTTAAGAACAAACCTCAGGAAAGAACCTGAAAAGATGCTCCTACTCATCTCAGTGAGATGTCCAGCTGGACTACAGGAATCATTGGGTCAGGTTGGCTTCATTACTTCAGTTGGCTTGCATTAACATTAAAAAAACTCAAAAATAAATGCAAGCAATCAGAATTCGTCTGTTGTATCTGAAAGAATTGCAGAAAGTAAATACAGGGCAGATAGGGACTCACAAGAAATAACTGTTTTTTTTGTTTTAAGAGTTTTTCTTAGAAGAAATGTAATGTTATTATGTATTTCTAGCTTCACTTCCCATCTGTTCACCTCCCAAAGTGACATTTAAGAGAACTGAGTTTTACTGTGCTAGAGGCATCAGCAGCACTGGGTTGAGTGGATCAGATTCCAGACTGACTCTAAAGCTACTCAAACCTTGCCTAAAGCTCAGCTCTTATTTGTTTTTCTGTAACAGAGGTGTCTTGATCTCCAGAAATGCTGGCATCTGCCCTTTTCTTGTTTGCATCTTTTTCACTCCATTTTTGAGAGTTTTTTTCCCCCCCTTTTCTATGGCTTGGGAGAAATGTTAAAGTCTGTAATTAACCCCTCTGTGTACTTGAAAGCATTTGTGTGAGCTGGAGTGTTCCTCTAGGAAACCAAAGGAAAGCAGCATGGTTTAGTGAACAGGTGCTTGGTTGGAAAACCTGGAGATTCAGTGCTGGTACTGCCTGTGCCATATCAGTTTTCCTCCTCTGTAAAATGAGAGGAATTCTGCATCTTCTTTGGAAAGCTTTTGTGACCAGAGGTCATTGCAGAATCTCAACTTCTGAGTTTTGCTGCATGCATGCATCCCCTACAATTGCCTCTGCAAAGGTTTGGTTTATGGACTAATGATACAATTAGCAAGAGTAGAGAGAAAAAAAAGGAAGCACCCACCCACTCTGCTTCTGTCTCTTTTCTTCTGTCTCCCAAAGTGGCAGGGCTCTGGCAACATTTTATAGATCTGTAATTTCCAGGAAGTTTACATACCATGAAAATAGAAGTGATAAAATATGCAGTTTAATTGCAAAAAAGTACTAATCTCACTAATGTGATAGATTAAAACTGTAAATGTCTGAGCCTCCAAGGTGGTTACACAAATTTTAAATAAATTTTCCTTTCAAGTGTCTCTAACCAAACTCATTTTATGCTATTCTAGACCTTACAATTGACTTCTATTTGTTTTATTTTTATGAATTACATTCTACATATAATATTGTCACAAGAGATTCTCTTACTCTGTGGATCCCTTTCGTTAGGCAGGATTTCTGTTAGTTTCTCTCAGAATTTTTGTCACACTAGGCTGCTTTGGTGGCTACAAGCACTATCATGTCACACCGGGTTGTGTTAATAACTCAAGCTGTAATTTACCCTTTGTGCAGAGGGCCAGTAGAAGGACTCAATATGCTGAAAATCTGCTGAAATACCCTCTACTGAGGGCATAGTACCAGCTGGGAGACTTCAGCCTTGCTCCTGTAAGATGCTGGTGACCCAACTCACCTCCCTTCCCCCAGACACTTCTCTCAAGACAGGACAGGACATAATTCTCCTCATCTTTTTGTACAGATCCTGACAAAAGTGGTCCTCAGACCATGTTTTAATACATATTGATAAGGAATTTATGAACAAATGCTAGATAAATATATGGCCATAAAAGTTAATTCCATTCCCAGAAAATATTTGGCAGACTAGTTCAGTATTGGGAACTCAGCACTAAGATTTTGGTAGTTTTTCTGGAATATTGGTTAAACAGTTACTGTTCAAGGTCCTTTTTACTCCAGAGTAACTCTACTATGGACCTCCTTAGACATGTGCTGTCTGATTCTTCTGAGCACAAAAAACTTTTGGCAAGTCCAATGCAAATATTTAACAGAGTTTGAAGTGGAGAGAAGACTTGGCTATTAATCCTCAATAACATCTCAGAATAAGGTGCAGGTTATGCTAGATAAGACCCTTTGATCAGCTACTGGCTCAAGGAACAAGCCCATGGAGCAGGCAAGGGTACCCCTTGACACTGGCTCAGGTCAAGGTTTTGTGCAAGCAGCACAGCACAAACCAGCTCCTGGGGAAAACCTGGGGTCCTGGAGATGACAGGAAAGGGATAGAGCTGGAAAAAAGCAGGAAGAGAAACCTGCAGCAGCTAGAAGGATGCACTGTGGCTCCAAGCTTATCATTAGCACAACTGACATTAGAGGACACCACTTCCTATGGTGTTCCATGAGCAAGGACCATTTCTTCTCAGAAAGTATCTTTCCTTTGATTTTGTCCTGAATGTCCCTATCACTACAATTCCCCAATTTCTAACAAAACTTTCAGACCCTACCAGCCCCCCTGCACATGATGTACTTTGTGTCCACAACTAGGACATGCTGTACTGCTTGGAGAATTAACTTAGGGGCCTGAGAGTCCTCCACACATCCCAGATCCACTGTGTGTTCATTCTATTTTAATGCTTGCAAAGAGGAGAGGACAAAAAAAAAAATCTAAACATCATTTTGCAAATGTTAAGCTATTAAACTAGCAAATGATTTGAGACAAGAGTAAGTATACAGGGTCAGCTTCTCTTTCAAACTCTTCTAGGGTACATTATGTGTAGCGTGCTTCATGCAAATACCATGGCCTTGAGGTTTTTCCTTGTGGCTTTGTTCATTCTCTCATTTCTGCAAGGAGGCAGGAGGAATAAATAGATGTTTTTATCACCACTTTTTTGCTTTCAGAAAGTTCACATATTGCATTTTTGACATTATGTAAATTAAAAATCACCATGGCATTACCTGAAATAAACTATTATATCACTCCTTTCACGCTGCTCTAGTTAAGATACTGTCAGCACTTCCATTACTAGCCCTTATTTCAAGGAGTTTCAAACTTGGTGATGGAAAGGTAGGGAAAAATATTTTTGATGGAAATTTATAACAACTTGCCAGCCTGGGGAAGAACTTTATTTTCTTCATATTTAAGAAAAATCTCTGAAACCAAAAGACTTATGTCTGTTTTATTATTCCAATGCAATGAGATGACTCACCTTCGGAAAGTGTGGACATATAGCCTTACCCAAGACATTCTGAGTACTGAAGACTCAGCTGGGAAATTTTACAGAAGTTTGCAGGAACTTTTAGATCTAGAAACAGGCCACAGTGTGGAAGAGTGATCCATTTACAGTAATACATTTTCTACAGAATTAGCCCATTAGTTCAAATGAAGCTGTCTGAAGCTCTGATTAGCAGTATAGATCAATGTTTGTGTTAAGATTTGAGCTGCCCCAGAAAACTGTGTCATTACTCTGCCTGGTTTTGATCCTATGGACACTCACTAGGCAACTGTGGGTCAACCACCTATTGCCATGTCTGTGTTCTTCCAACTCCAGGGGTTGGGGCAAGCTTATCCCCCTCACTGCCTCATTCTGACTGAGCACAGATTTGCACAGGACCTCTGCCAGAGAGCAGGACCCTGAGGTTTCCATTACTCTGCCATGCTTGCAGATGTATGTATGTATATTTACACATAACAGGTAAAGTGATTTTCCATTTTCAGAAACAGTGCTGCAAAGAAGAGTAGGTTTGTTCTGTGTCAAGCAGGACAAGGAGTAATGGACTGAAATTACAACCAGGAGATTCAGCCAGGGCATTCAGATAAACTTCCTAATGGAAGCAAGAGAAGGCAGCCCAAGGGGGCCTGGAGAATCCCCACTCAGGGAAGCTTTGCGCACAGCTTAGACAAATGCCTAACAGAAGCAACCACTGGGATACTCCTGGGGTAGGAAATTATATCTTAATTTCCTGTGGAATCCCATTTCCTATAGTACTTTGGAAAGCCTTAAAAAAAAAAAAAAAACAGAATGCCCACTTTGACAGCTTAGATGCTATTCTGTATTCCTCTGTGCAATTGCTCAGGCTGGGATGCTGCACTCAGGCTGGCTCTTCTAGATCCACATGCAAAAGCCATTAGTGGTTCAAACCCACAGCCACCTCCTAGGCTGATCTCCAAACCCTCCCTGGGAAGCAGTGCCTGGGGACAGGCTTTGTAGGGGTACTCTCAACAGCTCCTGCCTGGGGATACAACAAACTTCGGTGAGACAGCACTAGGAGTCATAGGAAACTTTTTTGTTATTAATAAAGCCTTTAGCAGGTGAAATAGAGACACTCACCACTAACTGTGGCAAGGATTTCTGCCGACTCACTGCTAATGCATCTGCATTCCCTGTTGGCAAGGGGATGAGAGCCCAATTTGTGAGCCGTAGGAAATTTTGCAGGCAAAACGAAAACAGCCAATTTCGAGCTTTGTTTAGAAATATTTGCCATGCTTCCTGCTGCTGCAAGGAACTAGGAGTGGGGGGAAAAAACCCAAACAAGAATTCAGTCAGCTGCTTCTGAGGCATTCATTTTTTTTCATCTGTGGTATGTACATGCAAAGAAAAATAAAATAAAAACACAAATCAAAAACTTCAAGGTATAAAACTGGTATGAACCACAAAGGGGAAATGCCCCCATGAATTGCAAATGCGGGGAGCCAAAAGGCACAAAGGAAAAGCCAAAGCTTTCCCTGGCTGATGCTTTGCTCTGCAAGCGGTTCTTCCCCATGCACATCCTTTGCCTGGCCTGTCTCAACCTAAGCCCTAACCCAGCCCCTGTGTCCCTGCCTTTCCTCACTTCTCCCTTGAGAGACTAAGCTGACTTCTCTTGATTTTCAGCTCTGAAGGACCACAGAGTGCCTGGGGGTCTGGCTGGACACTGTTCATAAGCATACTTTGAGATAGAAGAGGCTATTTGAAGTTTAAAGTTAAATGGAATGGGTGGGATACAGCTCTCATTTGGCATGGAAAAGCTGGACAGCCAAGGAGGCATCTTGTGCCTCATGGCTGGCGTATGCATATCATATCTGGCATTGCTTATAGATAGCTCATGCAAAGAGCCATACCTTTTAAAGGATTTCAGGTGAGATTCTCTATGTCTGGGCATCCCAAGGCCTTTGATTCTATGCATTACCCTTAAAGCCCAATGAGTAAAGCAGATATTTTCTTCTCCAAGCACAAAACACCTGCCTTACATGCACAGCCCCTTGCAAGAGGGGAACCCACCATTCAGAACCACAACCACAATTAGGTTCTTGCTCCTTTGAGCATTTTACATAGATTTGCTGTTCAGATTATGACTATTTTTCATCATCTTTCCTCCTTTTCCTATTATCTTTGGCTATAATGCTGGTAAGTCCAGGGAGACACAAAAGGGACTCTTTAAAACATATATGTATATAAGCACATATAGATTTTTCTTTTTCCATGTTTCCCTTAATCATATCTTGAATTAATGCAGGGCTTGTTCATTCGAAGCTCTCATTACCCTCTTAATTAACTGTGCACAGATGGAAAAAGTCGGAACTGCTTCACTTGAGTTGTTCTGCTAGTTTTAAAATGAGATGGCAGATGGAGGACAAGGCAGAAAGGGCTCAGCTCAGAGGTAGGAGACAAGTTTTCAAGCTGTCACAGAAACGTCAACAAACGCTCCATCTGTTTATGAGGCGTACCAGGCAGAGGCAGCTTTAAGTGCCATCCATAGACATGAGTTCAAAGAATTCCAAACAATTATCAGAAAAATGAAAGTTGCATTTTTGGTTTCAGATTTACCAGGATATTGCCAACTAGTATTGCTGACACGGGATTCAATAGCAAGCCAGCACGCAGCTCATGGCAACACTCTCAGCATGGCCACAGCTAGGATGAGCTCAGGATCCTCAGGGAGGGTGTTTGTTTGCTAAGACAGACATCTCTATATCTCTGGATATGAGCCTCAAAAAAAAACACCAAAAGATGCTCCCAGAGGCCCTGAAGCAAGTGAATCTCCCAAGACTGCTGTATTATCCTCAAGGAAACTGCTAGGAACCCATTCCCCAGGAACCTGAGCTCACAAAAAGAAAAGTCCTTGGCTGAGGATCCTCAGATTAAAGCCCATGCCTGGCTGTACCTGTGCATATCCGCTGGGATCAGGTTTACAGAAGTTTTCTATATATAAAGCACAGGATCCAAAGAAAAGTTTGGAAAGTATGAGCAACCAAGTGCAACTGAAACCATGTATACAGGGCAATGCAAATAGGAAAACTTCAGGCTTTTGCTTCCACAAAAATTGCCTTGCTGAAACTGCTCCAACGGGTTGTGAAATTGTAGTCCTGTCAAAAGCAACACATACATGCTTATCTTGAAGCTATAGCATTACCTTGAATGCTATAGCATTACCATGTCATGGATATAGGTAATATAGGGTATTGTAATAGGGCGTTGGATATTTAAATAACTTCAGAAGCAAAAGACCACTTATTTCCTAATACAGAAGCCAACTTGTGTAAGCAATGTGCATCTGCATCTAGGCCTCACTGGCTTACATATGCTTAGCATAGAGTTATTTGAAGCTGAATAGCAGACTTGGTTTCCACATAGTTAAGAAAGAAAAAGTAACACATACCCCCCCAAAACAGTTCTGCACAGATTTTTAGGAGGTACCTGCTAATTCTTTTTCCTCGGTAAGTCATGGACAACACTGTTCAGTGATAAGACATCCAAACTACAAAATTGAAGTTTACACAACTTCAGATAAGTCTGCATCTGTCTCAGGTACAATACTTTTTGTGCTGCTCTCTTCCTCTCAATTTTCTTTTAAATATGATGGATTATTTCCAACAACACAAAAAATCACATGGCAAACAGTTAAGATTATTCCTGGTAAAAACCTCAATGGCAGGTTTTCTCTTGATACGGATGAAACCCCAGTCCCCTTCTGCAGCTCATCTTTAGCTCACCAGAGAGCCACATTTTGAAATTAATTTTGCTTAGAACCAGCTGGACCTTTAGACATTTTTAAAGCCAACTGCAATGGGTATACATATCCATGAAGTACATGTGTGAACGCATTGAGCATTATTTACTGGTTGAAAGAGAAGACTACAGTCAGGCTATCTGGTCCTGGTCATAGCTATGTCAAAACATGCTCTGCAATTTTGGACAATTATATGTTGCCTCTGTCTGGGCTTTATTTCAACTTATATATATATATATAGACATTCAAGTTTCTCTAGTCACTGCACTTCATTTTACATTGTGGAGCTGGCTTGGCACCCTTGAATTGGGTTACTTTTGAATGAAGCATGCTCCTAATGGACTTTGAACACTGAGGAACACTCAGCTGTGTGCCTAAACTAGGGAAAAGCCAAAGTAACTCCCCTAAAATGCTTATGGACTGGACACCAGGACCTGAGCACCTGCCTTGTTCTGCACATTCATTTAGAAGAACACACTGCTTTCTGGTATAGACACTGCTCTACTCAGCTTTATTTAGCCCTTCCTTGTTCAGCTGGCAGGACATTGTTCCTAAGCATGCTTTGAGATAAAAGGGGCTACCTACAGCAAAAAATTAAGTAGAATCAGTGAGATGCATCTCACTTGGTATGGAGAATCTGGACAGCCACAGACATCTTGTTTCACATGGGTGGAGTACATGTGTCATGTCTGGTGTTGCTCATAAGTGGAGAGGCCAGAATTAAACCTATTCCTCTAAGCTACTCAAGGGCTTTCAGCAGGGTGTGAAGACACACATGCCCAAGGGGAAACCCGCATCTCAGCTTTGCCTTCGGTGCTATTTTTATTCCGTATGCCTGAGCCCCTAAACACTGTCAAGCCCACCAAACGATGCTCAGGTTGTAGAGCTAAGGGCTACTGGGAATAAAGAGCATACCAGGCTATAAGGTTTTGTCAAGAGCAGGCCACCACATGTGACATTAGGACACTACAACTGCCTGCAGCTCATCAGAGAGAAACTCAGAGGTGTCCAAGGCCCTGCCAGAAAAAGGCTATGAAAATATTTTTTTCCCCCCAACTGCTGCCTAGTAAGCTTAAAAGGCACAAACCTCAAAGATTTTTCTGTAGGAAAAAAGGAAGAAAGCAGTAAAGCAAAAAAGTACGAGTAGCAGAAGCTAATCACTGTTCATGCTCTCAGGCTGACAGGAGAGCATCGTTCCCACCGGCTTCTTATCAGAGCATCAGCTCCCTCAAGGTCACAGATGAGGGTAATTACATTGATAGGCACAGTTCATGCTCATTTGTAGTTAGGTATGTCAGCTCCTCATTTTCTGCTTTGAATATGGGAACAGCATCCTCATTGCATAGCACCTACAGCTTGCATTTCAAAGGCACAGCATGCAGTTGTGGCATACCTGAAGTCATAAAGCGCTTCATGTGGGCCCTAAGTAAGGGCATAAGTATAAATGTCTTCTTGTGGAGTCATTAGTTAAAAACCTATGATCCAAACACACAAATTAGTATCTGCTGTAAGAGTCCTTTCCCATCCTGTCAAAAAGTCCTGAAGCACTCTGGAAACATCAGCAATGGTTAAGAGGGACACATTCACGTCTTGGGAATCCTGCAATGAGGTGGGAGACGAACCAGTCCAGGATACTTGATCTTAGGTTGCTTTTGTTCTCAGTAGTTTCCCCACACAGTTCAAGAATTGCTCTGTGAACAGAAGTGGCCTAGACTATGCAATATCAGGCACTATAGTCCATGGGCATATAACAGTCCTGCAGGCAATTCTCCTTGCCTCTTGGAACACTTCCTTAGTCTTTAGAAGCCCTCAAACTTAGCAAACGTCCCCTCCAAGGATGCTCCCTGCAGAAGGCATCTAAAATTCATCCAAATAAACCTACTGCCAGACAGACTGCCCCCAAAGTCCTTCTGCAACATGGCCAGGCCAGAGGTCACTGCCAGGAGGACTCCCTGAAGCTGCTGGGTTAAGAGTTTCCTTTATGAGCAAGCAGAGAACAGTTTCAATTTTAGAATATTCACACCCCACCTTTCACTCCCATGCTTTTTTCCTCTTTTCTAAAAGATGTACTTAAATCATCTCCATGAATAATAAGGATGCTCACCAACCCAATTTAAGACAATTTCCATTTCAGTCCCAATATCATCCTCAAACATACTTTTCCCTTTGTCTGTGGAATGGCCTGTTCTGCACAGCACCTTAAATAGAAAGTGCTATGCCAGCTAAATGCTGCCTTTCAACTATTACAATAAATATCTGACAGTGAAGAAAATAAGAAAAGAGGCAGGTGGGGACTGAGCTGCCTTGTCATATACTAGTAACTCGGCACTGAAAGCTTTGTCAGTCCATTAGCTGCTGTTAATTTCCTTGTTCTTCATGACAAAGGTGGCCATAATTGGTGAAGCTGCTGGAAATATCACATAAATGGGGTGATTCACACTCAGAACTGTCACTGTAATAAAATCCCATTTAGGAAAAGTCCCCTTCACCCAAGGAAGGGAAGGAAGCCCCAGAGCCTGCCCTCCTCCTGTTTTTCTCTTGTTGGAATGCACAACCTGTCAGCATCAAACAGGAACATAGATCTGTCCATCTTTGAAGAGTGCTCACAATTTGAAAAGGGACATCAAGTCTGATGGACCATAATCAGCTCAGACAGTTTTTTATTATTATTTTGCAGGACTTTGCAGACTGGACAAAAGCCAGGAAACAGATAATAAAAAAGAACATAAAATTCTGGCCATTACAGACAATTTTAGCATGTGTGTGCAGGCATGTATGTAGTTGAGAAAACAGACATGAAGAGAAATATGCAGAGGTGAACTGGGGAGAAATAACACAGGGTCAAGTTGTTCATCCCATGGGCGCTCTCCATTGCCAGAGCTCTGTAGAGCTGAGCTGAGACCCCTGCTTCACCAGGGACTTGGGAAATGCTGAAGAAACCTTCACTGAAGTGGGGGTGGCACTTTTAAATGGATTCAAACTATCCACAGCTGGAACAAAGGTTCTGAAGAAGAGTGTTTATTTTTTTCAATGCAGTTCAATACCCATATGGAAAAAAGATCTGGTTTACTTTTGGACAAATCCTAATCTGCTTGGGTATGATCACGGATGTTAGCAAGTTTTGTTGGAGTTCCCAGAGTTGTTAAAACAGAGTTGGATTTCCTTCAGGAATTTTTGAAAATGAAATCTTTATTATATTTGAATCAGATTGAGAAAGAAGGGGAGAAGAGCAGGAATAGGATTTCCCCTGGGCTATCAGCCATTGCTCTACTCATAATCAATAGGCCTCTATTCATTTCACAAAGCTGCAAACTGTTTGCTATGCACCAGGGTTGCCTAATGTGAATTTCCGCCCAGAATTCTGCCCCCAAAATTACTTGCATAGTGTTTTTTAGCTTTTCCATTGAGACAGTTTCTACTAAATTAATTAGGAGTGTTTGATTCACATATGGAGCTTAAACTCAGTTAGGTGCTTGACAACTGAGGCATAAGCAACTTGGGACTCTTCCATAACTGAGGCATAAGCAACTTGGGACTCTAGGCTCACAGCCTAGATTCTTAATAACCCAAGGAAGTTACTAGGATATCCATCCCCCCAGGCACATCAGGGCTGCTGAGCAGAAATATGTAGCTGATTCGTAGGTAGCTGCTCATTTACGTATCTTTGATCAATTCTCAAGATGAACAGCTCATTAATACATTCCCAATAATCAGGAGGGACAAGTACATCCACCTTCAAATATTTTCTGCAGATCAAATAGGAGATTTCAAACAGGACATTTCAATATGCCAAAAGGACTCTGGCCATGATAACACTGTGTGTGGGCAGAAGCCCAGGTACACATCCAGCTTCCCACTTCACTTCTGCCCAAAGTGTAAGATCCTGTAGGATCCCTAAGTGTAGCTCCAGTTCTTCCTGAAAGGATAACTTGGGTGTTGTGGGGTAGAGAGGATGACTTTTCACCTTCCAACTCTGGACTGGTTAGTTGATACCTGGCATTGAAATGGCTGATTTTGAGTGTTCTGCACCAGTGCTTCCTAAAATATTTACTCAGTGTCCACTGGAGCAGTTTGCAAAGCCATCAGCAATCACTCTAATCTTCCTGAACAACCTGAGTGAACAGGGAAATGAAAGACTTCAGCAAAGTCTTCAAATAGCTGGAGAGATTAATCTCTTCAAGTGTAAACACTTCTTGACTCAGCAGTGAGTTGGGGTGGGGAATATGAGGCTGGTCTCATTTATTTATTTAAAAAATACTCAAATTGCCAGTTTTCCCTAGTTAATTTTCACAAAAGAAAAAACACACTCCTGCAATGATATGGTAGGAAAACCTAGAGTCAAGGAAAAAGCTAACCTGCAGACCTGTAATCTTAGAGAAGGGCAGTACATTCGTTAGCTTTCTGCTCAAGCACACATTTCCTGAAGGAATGAAAAGTTCTCCTGGAAAACCAAGCATGCAGGGCAAGGTTTCTCAGTGATCTCTAGAAGCCTTTTTACCCTGCTGCTCAGCTAGGTAGTTTTGTAGATGATATATGGACAGGCTTTTCTAGGCTACAGTAGGAAAGAATTGATGAGGAACATGCTACCCTTTGGCTACATGAGTCCAGCCAACAACAATTCAGTCAACCTCCAGAAGTTTGTATCATTACTTTCTTCAAAAAACACTGGCTCATGTCAGCCTTGTCCATCTCCCAAGAGCCTGGAGCTTTCTTCTGAACCAGAAGTGGTCCTAAACACTGCAGCACAGGTTCAGGCAGATGAATGACTTGAGCTCAAGACAAACCATCCAGTTCAGCAGTACATTTCAATATATAGCCATAACAGCTTGAATAGATCCAAAGCATGCATTACAAAATTGATCAAGTGCTTGATCATTAATATTACTGTCTAGGGGATATTGCATGACCAAAGCAACACACTCCTACACTTGCAACTCGATAGAACACAGTAAATTAAGACACCAAGGGGGACAGAGTACTCCAGAAAATGTTTTGAACAGCCCAGACTGCTCAGCATTGCCTATACAGAATCAACATGAATGTCAAGTGCTCTGGTAGGCAGTACCCTGACTTGAGACCTCCAACATGGTACTAACAGGTAGACTCAGCCATTCCAATAGCTAGATGAAGCCAAAGAAAGCAGAAATCTAGTTGGAAAACAAGCACAGGTTCTGAAGATTAAGGGTTTTTTTTTTTTTAAAGCTAATGAGCAGATACTAAAACAGAGGAAGAAAAAAAGAGGTCAGATGGACAGGAGTCTTGACAGTAACTGGTAACAAGGACAAGAATTATGCTCCTGTTTAAGAGCCACAGCAAAACCAGACAGTAAAGGAAAAAAAAAAAATCTGTCTTTTGCAGAGTTATTGACCTCTCTTCCACAAAACCTCCTCCTTTCTGCCAAAGTACCGGCAACACTGTACTGCATTTGTGTATGCTTCACAAATTGTTATGTCCTTATGAAAATCTAAGTCAAAATGTCACACCCAGAATAACCCCACTTCTCATCAGGGGAGGATGACATAATCACATGAAACATAAGCAGGCGCCACATCTCTGTCAGTAATGTTGTAATTTTGTTTCTTAGGATTGTTCTGGAATATTTGTTGTTTTATTACACCCTTCTCCTTTGCAAGAAGTATTTATCATCACAAGCAATCTTGGTGCTGTGTCACTGATAGTCTGTACCACTTTTGTCTCTTTTTAAGAGTGCACACAAAACCAATTCCCCAAACATTTAGTAATTGAACCATCCTTATCCAGTAGTATTTTCTCCTTTTGACAATCTGCAAGGATAAGATATAACCTCTGAGTTTTATTCATTTTCACCCCTTATCCCCCCATATTAAAAGGGAATTGCAATTCAGTTCTACTGAAAAGTGCCAGATTAGGAGTAGAGTGATGGATGACACTCTATAAAACAGGTAACAGCATAAAACCATCTCTCCCCTTCTACCATGCAGGCAGCAGAACATACAAGAACCTACAGGCACTCTTTAAATAGTTTGGCTTTTCTACTTGTTCTGTCTTTTACAGTATTCCTTTAACATAAGCCAAGCATAGCTTTAGGATACAGGTAAGTAGAAGGAACATAAAATCATAGAATAATTTAGGTCAGAAGGGACCTCTTCAGATCACACATCCAACCCCTGGCTCAAAGCAAGGACAACTTCAAAGTTACATTAGGTAAGCTGACAACAGTGATTATTTAGGACCCCTGTGGTCTGCTTGCATAAAGGCAGCTCAGGCTGACTTGGTTTATCCTGCCCTCAGTCTTGCTCAAGTCAGACCAACTCCTTATCCCAGGGGACTGTATCTTCTCACAGGCCTAAATACACACTCTCAAGTCCAAAAGAGAACTATTTACTGCATTTCCCAAAGGACTTTTCAAGTTCAGGCAACTGTTTCAGAGCAGAGGATAACAGAGGAAGGAAGACTCTCGCATCCAAAGTCAGTAGGCAAAGCTAGACTACAACTGAGGCCTCACACAGCATCTCTCAGGCTGCCACCAGCTGAGCGTATATCCTTAATCCATAATCAGCTAGCAATTCCCAGCTCCATAAAGCACTTGTATTACATAAAAGAGAATCTTTCTATCAACTAACACATTTTCCAGTAAAAAATTGGCAGAAATAACCATTAGGTCTTACCTGGTTATAGGTCACCACCAGCTCAGAACAGACAGGAACCAGGCACTCCCAGGTGGAAGAGCTCTGCAGCCAACTACAAAGCTCCTCTTTAGAGCTGCCAAGGCTTGGTGCCTCCCCCTTTATAGGGAAGAGGCTAATCTAATTAGCACCTGAAAACACCAGAAATGAGGTCACTTGCTTCCTGTGTAAAGCTTAATTTTGTATAATTTATTTTTACATTTTCTAATTGAATGAATATTAATTAACTGGAGTTTAATGCAGAAGATGAAGACATTAAACTCTCATTAACAAACACTGAATCCTATTCATCCCCAAACATTTCACATCTGCAGTATTAAGTTATCAAAGGAAAAAAAAAACTGCTGTGATTTATTTCGTTTTCCGGTGGAAAAGGGGAGGCAATGAATCTGCTTTATCAGCTAATTATCTGCAGTGTGACACATGGCTTCCTCAAGCACCCGGAGATGGGACATGGGATCCCAGGAGGCACCGGCGTGCAAAAGCTGCTTTATTTCCTTGCATGCAGTGCCAGCAGGAGAGATTTGCACAACCTAGAGCAGGGGGATGGAAGCAAACGTGTGTGAAAACCCCCTGAGCGGGGTGGTAGAAATGCACACAGCATCTGAGCATGAGTGTGGAACAGCCCTGTCAAAGCCAAGGGATGGACCTGAGAAGAGAGTCGATCCTTCTGGGCTTAGCCTGGGCTATCCGAACTCAACACTTTATTTATTAGGGCTGCAACCACAAGTTCAGGTGGACACCGTGGCACTGCGACCCCTTCGTGGCTCACCCGTGTGTTAGTCACAAGGGTTGTTTCTTCTCCAGCATGACATGGGTGACAAAGGGCACTGACTCTCTTCCATGTGCCCAAGATTCCTCTACCTGCTAAATCTGCAGCCGTTCGTAGCAAGATTGTGGCTGGTCCGGGCAGCGCTCCCAAGCAGAGAAAGCTCTAAATGAGTCAGGAAGGAGGCCAGGCTGTTAGCAGGGACTCCCGCGGCTCTCCAGCAATCCCCCTGCCTTCCTGTGAAGGGAGACGTGTCAGATGCTTCACCGGTTCAATTTGCTTTAAATATAAACACAGGGAGATGTCACTCTGCTTCCGAAAATGGAGCATCACTAGAATATACTAAAAGTATCCCCCAAAGTTATCTAGTGATTTTAAAGTATTTCTTTCTTGTCGTGTCATTTATAGTTTAATTAGTGGCAGGTTGTCAAGCAATAACTATAATCTATAGATTTATGCACTGGAGAAAAACAGCTACCTCATTCTTAAAGCTACAGAGCAGTTTCCCTTTGGTCCCCTCGAGCTTGTGGTTGATGGTGTCGCTATCTGCTGATAGCTCCCTAGAGTGTCACCTGTCCCTTTAAACATGTTGATATAAATTAAATAGCACATCTTCAACACATTTTTTTTTCCTTATTTACTGCATGTTTTACATTTCAATAGCTTTTTCATTTTTTTTTCTAATAGAAATCTTTTCTGAATATGAAACAAGGATTTGTAGCTGAAAATAAACGGTATATTATCAGGGGTAAGAATAATCAACTATAAATTGTGAAAATAGCCTAGAGAAGTAAATCTGAGAACCTAAAACTAGAAGTGATGGGGGAAACACTGAAACGCTTAGGGAGAACAACAACTAAGATGGTGAAATCTGTTTCATATCAACAGCAGCAGACTCACAGGAAAAAAAAAGAAAAGAAACCTAGAAATTTGGTAAAAACAAAGCAAAGGAAGCCCATCCACGGCACCCTGGAAATATACATCAATTGAAGCAGAAAATTGAGCTGTTGATAACAAATAGGAAACTAGCACCCACACAATAACAGACTGTGACATCTGGGAACCTGCAAATGCAGAATTCCTCTCTTGTGCTCTTTTGGGCAGGATGAAGCGTATCAGCAGTTTAACCAGACTCCAGATTTACTGACATAACTATCTGGTGTCAAACTCAAACAATAGGGATCAGAAATACAACCAGAAAAAGAATTCATGGTGAGAACAGGGAGATGGAGCTGACGGCTGTGATGGGACCAAAGCTGGACTTGTCATAGGGTGGACTTAACTGCACCTTTTCCTTAATGTGAACATAACAAGGAAACCAAAGGGGCTTTTAAACACTGAAGTTCTATTTGAACCCAACCTGGATTTGTTTTGTGTTTTTTTTTTTGGAATGGAGAAGCTCTGATTTATTGCAGCTTAAAACAGGTTGAAAATGGTCTGTCTCCAGGTGGGCTCTCACTCCTAGGAGCTAATCTAACTGCACTTGCACATCCCTATGTCCCCAGAAGAGCCCTGGCAGCACGGGGGTGTCCCTAGGAGCGTTCACCTTTCTGTCCCCCAAACCAGGATGCTGCAGCAGGAGCTGCCCAGCCATTCCCTTCTCACAAGGCAAAACAGAGAGCATGCAAAAAAACAGAAAAAAAAAATCCAGCAACCGTCTGGTGTGTCTGAACAGCATCGCACCTAGGAAATCCAATAGCTACCGATTTCTGTAGCTAGCCAAGTGCGAGAGGTGTAATGGATGCAGGGAAGGGAGACAGATGGTTGGTACCCAAGAGCTCAGCATGGATGGAGGGGAATCTGCTCTCGCATTGTAGTTCTGCAGGGGATATTGCAGGTGGTTTAGGGGATGGGCTGGGAATTCTTGGGGAGAGCCACGTTATATGAGGGGTTGTGGAGCGCGCGTGGGGATGGATCTGGGGTCAGCTCACCATAGCCAGGAGCGCTGCTGGCTCAGACTCACACCTTGTGTATGGCTGCAGATGAGCGAGGTGCCTTCTCCTGTCCTTCAAAATTGCTCTGAGGACAGAACAGTTACTAGAGGTGGTCAGACATTTTACATCATGGCCTTTTTGACGAAAATGGCATTTGTCGAAGTTTCAAGAAATGTTCGTATTCCACTGAAATTCAGAGAAAAACCACATATCTAGACTGGACCATTTTGATATATTGAAAGATTTTTTGATCTTTCCTATAATAAAAGTTGCAGTATTTCACTTTGAGGTGGAGTTTCTGAATCCAAAAGATTTAATGTTAAATCATAAGCAGAGATAAGATTTAAAACTAACTCAGACAAAGTCATACCTCTTTGTTCAAAATAAAACATTCTGACCAAATGAAAAGGTCTTGAATATAATGTTTCATTGAAAGAGAACTGAAAAATGAAACCAGAAGACCTCATCTGCTCCTAAATTTATTTACTTTCTTTTAAGGGGAGTTAGTTTCCCATGAAACAGCAAACTCAATTCCTGCCAGGCTCTCCCATCTCCTTTACAGTCAACTCTGTGCCATGATACAAAGTAGTGGTTCTCCCCTTCTTTTCAGGGCAAAACAATCTGCCTGGATTTAATGAAATACAGAATCTAAAAAGAGCATTAGCACTGACAATACAATCCCTGTTTCTAAAAATCATATATTTATAGTCTTCATGAAGTAGCAGTTCCTCCAAGATCCACTATCAGGTAAGTATTTCTGTAGATGACTGTGATTTGACGTAGAGTTCAACCACCAAAGGAGTCACCGTATTTCTCAGGTCTGGTGAGCAGAATGCAAAGATGCAAGAACAGGAGACCTAAACAGCAGAATGAGATTGTGACCATAAAGCACCATGGCTTTGTCCTCCTATGTCCTTTATAGCAATTTGTGCTGCTGCGTGGGAGTGCAGGGTTGGGGTAGGATGTTCCTATTCTGATTTGGTAGTTTTGTCATTTTGGTGTAAAAGACTGTGCCATGTGCTGGGCAGTGGAGGGTCAGCACTGCTCTATCTGTTTTTTGCAGGTAAGTCAGAAGAAATTCTCAGAAATGACTGATGGAAACCAAGCTCCAGCTCTGGTTGAGAGGTTAACGAGCGATCACCCTTGCTAGCTCACAGCAGGGTTGATCTCAACCTTCAGAACAGATTTTAGGGGAGGAGAGAGCAGGAAGCATCCCTGGAGCAGGGAGAAATAACAAGGGTTGGAAGAGTTTAACAAAACAATTGAAAGAAGAATTGAGGGGACACAAAGTGTCATGGAACGGGAGCAGAATCCTATTCTTCCTCCATGGATTTAGGGAGGCAAGTTGGAACATGAGGCAATAGCATACAAGGTGAAGGATGTGCAAGTATGACATGGTACCTGGCTGGGAATGCTGCACTAAATGTAGCAGAAGGAAGGTGACTTTTGTGGGAAATGATCGTTCTGGGTGAATTTGTCTAGACTCTTTTTTTCTAAAGACAAATCTAATGTGACATTTTTGAAAATACAGTTTAATAAAACTTTCCTACAGTTGAGTTTTCAAAGGATGAAATTCACTTCTGAAACTCAGTTTTCAAAAGACAGGGAAAAGCAGTTTCACGTTTTCATGGTGAACTTTTTTTTTAGAGGGAGGAGGAGAAGTTTTGAAAAAAAATCACCCAACTGCCAATAAAATCAAATACTTAAAAAAAGAAATTAAAAGCACATCTGTTAATCAAGACACCCTGAATGTTTTTTTATTTCTATTTGTTTTCATGTGACATCTCTTTTCCTCTAAATTTCATCTACTTTTTCCGCTTATTTGTAAACTCTTCACAGCAGGAGCAGTTTTCCAGCTGCATTTGTCCAGCACCTCACATGTTGTGAACACTAATGTGATGTGAATAATATATAATACTCCTCTCTCAAGCACAAGATAAAACTCAGAAGCAAAAGCAGATGATGGCAGCTTTGTGACAGTGATACAGAAATACAAGGCAAACCTCCCTGCAGCATGAGGTCTCCATTGTGGCTCACAAAAGTAAATGCCAAATGGTCTTATCATAACACAGAAGATCTCTAAATCATTTCAGGCTACACAATTGCCACACATAATGCTCCTAAAAAAATTCTGAAAACCCTCATCTCCATGTAAAAATCTAGTGCAAAGTTTTATTTGAGTTAGCTCCTGCCAAGAATAGCACAGAACAGCCTGGATACAACATCTGCTCACACAGACAGAGAGAAAAACATCTGGCAACAGTAGCTCTCGCCTCTACCTGTCTCACCTTTCCTATTTCTCTAAAAAGGTAGAAATAACATGGCAGTTATACCTTCTGATTGGAAACGTAGGGCAATAAAGTATATAATACCGTGCCTATCCCAGTGCCTGGTTGGGATGTTCCCAAAGGAGATGATGGCTTTCCAGAAATGTTCTCCTCCTTTGGGTTTTCCTCTGTCACTATTTCATGGCATGCACCAGCTCTGCATCATATCCCTTCATAATCACCATGGTCTTTTCCACTGGCTTCATGGTCATTCCTGTATTCTTTTTTTTTCCACAGTAGCACTCCTAGACCCCCCAAAACACCACTGGCATGTAAGAAAAAATGAAATGAAATGAAATGAAATGAAATGAAATGAAATGAAATGAAATGAAATGAAGGCCTTAATATGTCAGAAGAGAAACTCCTGTATCTTCCTCTGACTGAAAAACAGTCTCACCTTTTGCTTCCAGTAAATTCACATGCTTATGTCTTCCATGGTTAAGGAGGGATATAGGTGTAACAGACTCAAGACTGCTGTAGAAGACTTTGTTGCAGAAGGCTGTAACAGTTATAGAGATAATGGGATTTTAGCAGAGAATAGAGAAGGAAACAGATCTGCAAACACAGCAGCCAGAGCTATCATTTAACAAGGATAAATGAGTCCAAAATATCTTAAATTTGTCTTATTGTCTAATTCTAGAATAAAATGGATAACAACCATCTTAGGATCAGTGTTTGGAAATATACAACAAAAGGAAAAAGCTTTATTAACACTGGAAATGTACTCAACTTAGATTTCCTTTTCAATACCCAGCTTGTTCATCTCACAGCTCAATGAACTGTTAACATCACATATTTCTTCTGTTCCAGCAGCAAGTCCAGTTACTTCGGTTTCCGCTAACTGCAGACAGATGAGATTCAGCCTTCCCAGGGAGATGGAGAGAGGGAGGGAGGGAAGAGGGAGGCGAGGGCTCAACAGACCCCTGGCAACACCGACAAGTTGCAGGTAGAAGTTAACCAAGATGCTACTGCGCTGAACGCGGCAGCTTTTCTATTCTTTCTACATATCATGAATCTGACATTCTGCATAAATGTACTTCTTAAAATGAGGCAATCCCTTAACATTTGGTAAGGCTGGAGAGCTCTGTATATCTACCCTAACAGCAAAATGCTGTTTTATATTTCATATTCTGAACAAAGTATACTTCCTTCTCTTAAAACAGCCCCATCCAGTCTGCCCTTTCCAGCAAAGACCAAGAAATGTCCCTGTCCAGTTGTGCATAAGAAATATAATGAGCAACTACATTCCATAGCAAAAATGCTAGATTCCCCAAGCAAAATGAAGAAAATATTCTGCAATATCACGAATCTTCAGCCAGTACCAGGACTCCTGTGGAATGGCAATGTTATAGCTTCAAGTTACAGCTGTATGTAAACAGTTTAAGTAGAGGACAAGGTGCAAGGACAGGTACTGGCACTGTCTGTATTTCCATATAATTTCGTTTTGCTTTTATTTTCTGTCCTTTGCCAATTTTTTTTTTTTCTGTAACATGTATACTTGGGCAATAAGGGTATAGAGAGATTAGGCAGCTCATCAATGCAGGCAAGTCAGGGTAAGAGTAGGAAGCTGGTTTCCTGAAGTACAGCCTTTTCCTTCTTTTATATCCATCCTCCACCGGGATTGTTCTGACAGAACTAGGCTTAGTCGAAATCAATTTAGCTCCAGTAAGGGCAGGGAAGGATTCAGGCTCTAGCCTGACTCCTTCAGCAGAATGGGACTCTGAAGAGCAAAAGAAGAGAGAAACAAGCAGGTACTGGGGCCGCCTTCCCATAGCAAAGATGTAGATTTTCAGTGCAAAATTTAAATCAGTTTAAAACATGTTAGTTTAAAAAGAAATGCTTGCTGGACATGAAGATGTGTTAAAAACACAAGGCTTTGCTTGACTTGCCAGGAATTCCAAAGGCTGAAGTAGCTTCACCTTATCATTGACCTTGCAGGGGTTTTGCAGGTGAAGTAACCTCTGGCTATAATCCTTTCTTCTGTTCCCTGTCAAAATGTCTTTGTTCCTGTCCCCAACCTAGTAGTGTAATGTATGTGAAAATATGAAATGAACTTTTGCTTGCAAATGACAACTTCAGTCATGACTGGCTGAACTTCCTTCTCATTGCCATTCTAAGTGCCTTTCCTTCTCAAGCTGATCCCATGTTTTTTAAGTCAGGAACCTGTGAAGGAGATTGCTAATCCTCTCCCTTTGACCAGAGTGTTGAAAGGAGGTGCTGCTAACACCCCACCTCTCTATCGCAGCGTCATTTGACTGCTGTTTCACTCAGAAGATTATTCAGGATCACATGGGAGTTGCAAAATGTAGTAGTTCTTTTCTAAATATTAGTTCTTAACACATTTCCCTCAGGAAGAGGGAGAAAAATAGAGAGACACTTAGTATTCAGATGTGAAAAAACCACACTGAAATCTAACAAATTCTTTTTCCTCTCAGGGATTAGAAATCGGTTGAACATTTCTGATTAAGGACAAGAGGAAGATGGTCATGTGCGACACTCCAGCAGTCTGTGCTGTCCTGCTAGAACCCAAGTGCTCCACATGCCAGAGGATAATCAAAAGAATAACAACATTACCAGCAGGCAAGAGTTTTGGACCTGTCATCTTACTTGGCTCATGCAGTTAGGTCTCAGTAAAGATGACTTGCTAAAAATCTAACTAACGTATCAAGGCTCATTGGTTTTTGCTAAGCTCCTACCTCTGTAATCACCATTTACCAAATTAGAACAGGGGGAAAATGAGCCACTTCATCTCAGTGTCATATAATGAACTTTTTTTTTGTCTATGTACCAGAGAGGGCGATTGCTGTGAGGTGTAATTATTATTATAAAGATCAGTAAAAACTCAAGTTAAAAGGGAGTTGTAGTTATTGAGTCCGCCAGTGCGATTCAAATGTGAGCAGTTCACCTCTCTCACACAGGCAATTCCATCCGCTCATCTCAACCCCCGTAATCAGCCCACAAAAACTAAAGCAATGATCCTGTCCGATGTTTGCTCTTCCATCTAACATAATTTAGATTATTGATTCTATTTGATGTGAAATCCACTGATTTCACTCAATGTAATCAAATCAATTAATCCCATCAACTCCAGTGCAATCCAAGAGTATAATCTAGTACATCTGACAGTGATCAGCCAGCAGACAGAGAACAAAGCGGGCATGAAGATGAAAAATAAAAATCAATAACTTTAAAAATCATGTCCACAGTGTAGTAGGCATCTTGCAAAGAACTGTAAAAAACAAGGAGGCTGATATTCAACCCGTATAATTTTTTCAGCTGCACTGAAGCCAGTAAGTTAGACTGATTTGTGCTATGTCCATGCTGTCTGAGGGTATTTATTCCAAGGTCTTTCGGATCTGGCTGGCTATGCTCTCTCTGTATGGCATTTGGGCCAAAACTTGAATATTTTTTTTACATTGGAAAAAACAAACAAACTAGCATGGTTTTGTTTGGAGGATGTGATGGGGAAAAATGGGGTTCAGTTCTGGGAATCTTGCTGATAAAAACGGAAGGGAACCTGTTCTCTGCTGGAATAAATCTTTAGGATACTCTCTGAGAGAGGTGGAGCAGGCACAATGAATCCATGTCAAATATATCCTAAATTATGTTTCAAGATTTATTCATTCTATTTAACATTTATCGCAGCTTTGCAATGGGAAACATTTGGTTAAAATAATGGTATTTTATTTGTTTAATCTTTAAATGTGCATAGTGCTCGTGGGACTTCATAAGAAACTAACAAACAAATATGGGGCAGAAGTGTGGATTTTGGTGATACCCGACACCATTTACCTTGGGGATGTGGATGTATCAAAACAGTTTCTGAGGTTCTGTATTTCCAGATGAAGTGTGTTTAGCAGCTCAGGGTTCCCCCCAAAAGATGCTGTCAGACAAAGAATCAGATTTTATGGCTGCTCCATAAAAAAGTTACATGGAGTGTAATTTTGAGCTGGAGTATATCCTATCTCACTCAGCAATGAAAACAGTGAGACTGTGCAGTTCTGTGCCATCCCTGAAGCTATGTAGCAAACTATGATACATGAAGGAGATATTGTCACCAGCACATGCTGGCACACCGAAACAGGGTGGCACTTTGACATACTGTTGAGAAGGGCACGTGAGTGGGTTTTCTGGACTGGGTGGGCACATCCTCAAGCTTAGGAGATCTGGATTCGTTATTCTCAGCTTTGCCCCCGGTCTTGACCTTCAGGTCACCTCCCATTTCTGTATAACAGAGAAAATGGTTCTTATATTATCTGTAAAGGACTTTAAGATGTATGTATGAAAAGCACTGTGTACATTTGGTATTACCAAAGATCTCTGGTCCTTTAATAATGATGAACATTTTCCCTCTCAGCATGATAGGAAATTTTCTGCAAATGCTTCTATTTGAGAATGGCATATTTCACAAATGAAGAAAAAATATTACTTTTAACAGAGTACAGCAGTTCATCAAAACATTTTTTTTTTTTTTTTTCTTTTTTTTTTTTTTTTTTTAGTGGGAAGGCCAGTACAGTTGAACAGGAGATCAGGCAATTTACGGCTGGTCTATCCAGTGTTCCCTGGACAGACAAGTCTCTGAAATGCAAGTACCATGAACAGTGAAAAAAATACATTGGAGAAATTTTTTAAACCAGTAAGGTACTTTGGTATCCTCCTATTGCAAACTGAAACGGCCTAAATCCCTGACTCCACATGCTTTAAAAAATGACTCCTCTATAATACAAAAATTGCAGATTAAAAAAAAAAAAAGATACAGGAAAGAACAGAAAGGCAACTGCATAGAACAGGCACAATTCCATTAAAGGTCTGTTCTCCTCTTGCCCCTCTCAGAATGTCTTTCCTTTAACTCTGTAATTAATGACATTATGTGCTAATAAAAGATCAAGAGGGTGGCAGCTGTATTCCAGCCTCTAATCCACTCATAAGTTATTGATGCTGCTGCTCCTGGTGTTCCATCTGCTTCTCTAATGTTTGTTCCATGCTGCATTGCTGGAGACATTTGAGGCTAACATCTAAGACAACCTACAGGAGTATAGGAAAAAAAAAAAAAAAAAAGAAGGCCTTGTTCAGTGCTGGAAAAATAGGCCGTCTCTGTGATTCTTGCCTCATTTGGACACTAGAACCTGGATTCTCCACCAGTGAGGTCCAGATGAGATATTCCTGATTGATAGAAAATAAGGCATGGGCTGAGTGGTTGCAATTTTCTGTCACTGCCTTGTGGCTGTTGTGTGGAGTAACCCTGGGCTTGATGGACCTATTCTTGGTCTCCTTCAGACCCATAGAGCCCAAGAAACTCTTTCTTTAAATGCGTCAGTTTTCTGTTTGCCCGTGTGGAGAAGCAGTGCCTTTCTTCCATGTTTTTTAAATTACATTTTATAATAAGGTCAAGGGAAATAATGCATTCTGGCCTTGATGGGAAGAGTGGCTCAGCCTCATTGTTGGAAATTGTTGTGAATTACAGTGATACCAATGCTAATTGTCTTTTCCTTGCTTCACTGACTCTTTAAATAATTGCCCTCCTTTTTGGTCAGTTTTTTCTTTGCGCCTCTGAGAAATTCACACCTCAACTCTTATCAGCCTTCTTCCACCCAACCAATGTAAAGTACATTGTGGCCACTAAATCCAATTAATCCTCCCCAGCACTCCCCAGTGAATGAAATTAGTTGCATTTTACAGATGGGCAGTCAGAGGTGCAGGCAGCTTTCCCAGCAATGTCTGCATTATCTCTCTTCTCCTGAAAACCTGACGTGCCTCATGAATAGTTGGGTCTTCAAAGGTTCTAAGCATCTACAGCTGCAGGGAAAGTCAGAGTGAGGAATGGATTCTGAGCGTCATGGAAAAAAACCTAGAAATTCCCTGATGTTAATGCCAGTGTCTGCATATTTGCGTGATATCTACACTGTGGCTCCCCCAGAAACATCCAATATGTGGGTAAAAACAATATGGCCAGGGTCATCCTGCAGCTGAGTTGGAATCAAGTCTGATGTCTCTGGATATCTCACCACCGACCAAGAGTGTCCTGGTAAACGGATCTGCCAGAGCTGGTGCTGCTCTGTCTGGTTGTCTGTGAAGGGTGCATTTCTCCTCTTCAAACAAACGCACAAACCATGCAAGCCCTGCAAGAGCCAGATCCGAAAAAATATTTACGTAAGATACAATTTGTCTATCACTCTGTTTTGATAATATATTTTGACTCTATCTGTTTCTGCAAAATCGCACGTATTTTGCAAGGTGTGAGTGGAGAGTGAGACGCTGAGCTTTCATTTACACAATAGGCTTTGCTGATGTCAGGTCCTCACTGTCTGGTGCAACAGTTATTTGCAAATGAACTGAAGAGCTTTTTTTTTTTCTTGATAAAAAATAAAAGTCCCTATGAACTGAAGACAACTTTCTCAGCATCTATGCCTTGAGTATATTTAAGTTTGATTTTTAAAACTCTCCCAAGCGATTAGAAGCCATTGTGGGCTAATCAACCAAGAAATTTAAACATAAAGTTTGTTGAAATCTCTCCTTAAAGTATAGCTAAAGCATATTTCACATTTACTGCTCTGAGATATTTATGCCTATTTTAAATACAAAGAGCCAGATCCTCTGCTGGCACAAATCCGTATAGTGTTACTGGCTTTATGATACACAACTTGAGGGCTTGGCCCTCTATTTTATGATCTATCTCCTTTTATAATGATGTTCTCTATTCTGCACAAATCTGCCAGGGGATGAAAGGCATGGTAGATGGCTTAATACATCCCATGAACTACCCAGTGAGGATTTCAGATCCCTTGGGTATGTTATTATGTTATGATCACTTTTATGTTTGGAAAGGTAAGTGAACTAAGCACAAGACCTCCAGAAAGAAGGAATCTTGTCTTTTGAGATGTTTAACCTACTGCAACTCATTCCGAACTTAACTGAATCAAATAAGACTTTATAATGAATAAGTATTTGTAGTGTACACAACAACTTCCGTTGTATATAGTATGCAAATAAAGAAAAAGGTGCTTTTGATATATTTGTGACAGCTTCACTTCAAACAAGGAATACTCTGTATCACGTACAATTTCTACATGTACAATTTCTACTTCAATCATACACTGAACCATGCTGATACAATAAGTATTTTAGGAACATTTGTGTGCAGAACTATGGCCACTCAACAAAACTGGCAAAAGAATTTGGCTGGATGTTTCTGAAAGGTGGAAAATTGTTGCTGTAATTATTCCATTTCCAATCTCTTCTCTACAAAATGATTTCACTGTAGGTGGAAGTACTTGCAGTATCACTCAGGGTCATCAGGAGTACCAGGGCGTATTGAGAATTGCCAGGCTTTAAACAGGTTGATGTTAGGTTGGTCACTCATTGCAAGATGGTCTATTAAACTATCAATATTTTATAATATTTCAGACCCTGCATATTTTTGTAGCCAAAAAAACACAAAGAGAACAGTGAGAGGATGGGTGTTAGGTCTTATATGGAATTAGTGGGGATTTGTTCAGTTGTTATTGAAATGTTGCATAAATTCTTGGTGCTGGGAGATGCTTGGCTAGGTGCTTGACTTCAGGCATATGGGATACAGAGACCCAGTACCCTGCACATGTTACAATCCACAAGATACTTCCAAGTATTTGGAAATTAAATCCTTTAGTACAAAAGACAAGAGCCCTAAAACATTTAATGTGCCAGAGGAAGACAAGCAGGCAAGACCAAGGGAAATGCCAGACTCTATGATTTCTGCCATAAAAGGAAGCGCTGAGTTATTTCTTCAGTTTCAAAAGGGGTAATTCTCCTGCTTTAAGTTAAACCTCAAATTAAATATTTTGCTGGCCTGACCTTCGCTTTCCCTCATGCCAAATGGACAGTTTCTCACTCCTTTGTTATTAGGAACACCGTACAACTTAAAGCTCAAACAAGACATGCAAAATAGAACAGGGAACTCAGAGGAGCAGGGTTACATGCCCCATCACCTTTGGCATGTAACGTCAACTTAAGTGCAAGAACTGTCTCTTGCTGGGCACAAAGCACTGGGCATTGGCTCCCTTAACTTCAGTTTCTGCCATTGCAGGTTCCCCAACATGGCAGGAATGAAGCTTGTAGAGAAATGACAGCAAGACACCTGAGGGTGGATTATAACTGTGAACAGCAAGGACTTTTCATTCTTTTCATCTCGCCAGACATGCTGTCCCTATTAAAAGCTAATGTTTGAAAATCATCTACGTCCCTTAACCTTTATTTGTATTCTGCGAAGGGAACAGTAACTGTAACTATTCCAGTGGCTGTGAGGGATGAACTCCTACCGGCTTGGTCAGGATGAAGGCAGAGTGCTAATCGCTTACAAGCCACCCGCAATCCAATGCATTCATTTAAATGGGATTCGTTGTCCTCTCTGTTCAAGTGCTCTGCATCTCAGGCTATCTCCTTGATAATCCTTTTTAGATTAGTGTCACAGCCCCAGATGAAATCCTTGCTCATTCTCTTGCCATGTTTACCAGGCTGATTTCCAACACTGTTTCATATGGATTAGGCAGAGCAACTTAGTGCTCATATGTTTTTCAGTGCATTTCAGTACCTCATGAAATTACATTATAGATTCATTGTATAAATAGAAGACTGAACACAATTACAGTCCAAAAGCCCCAAAGTGAGGGACTAGAATCTGAAAGTAGATGTGACCAAATCTCACTGTGTGCAAAATATCCCATAATAAATTGGTCACACATTTGTTTATTTAATCTCTGTTTTCCAAATTTCCCTTTTTTTTTTTTTTCCACAGCAAAAAAAGCCTTTCTTCACACTTCATCAGCATGGCACAGGGAGGCAGGTGCAGTTTGCCAGAATTACGAGGTCAAATCAAGGATATCAGCAGTTCAAACCAACTAGGAAAAACAAACTGCATAAAGGTAGATTAAATAAAACCCTTCTGCTGATTTTCAAGGTCATGGCATTTTAACTGCAGCTATTACCACCACTTCCCACATAGAATTATAAAATAATTTGGGTTGAAAGGAACCTCTGGAGGTCATCTGGTCCCCAGCTCAGAGCAGGGCTAGTTTTGAAGTTAGAGCCATGCACAGGAGGATTAAACTGGTTAAGGAACTGGATAACACCGACAGAACCATCACCAGAGAGGGTCATTGAGCTCTTTATGGTTGATAAACAACATGGTTTGTGCTGCAGATGAGTACTGGGGTCTGTGCTGCTGAGGACAAGAGAGGTCATGCAGCTGATGAGAGAATAGGTTTTATGAAAATGCTGGATAGGCTCATACTTTTAAATTACTAATTGATATTTGAAATTTCATTACTGAGGATCCCTGGGTTTCCAGTTTCTGCTAGAAACACAGGCCTTTCCTGTTGATGAATATAGCTCCCTGAGTGGAGATTAGCAGAGACAGTTATCATTGGGCCTGTAGGTGAATGGATTACCCTTGATTTAATAAGAAGTAACAGGCCATTATTTCTAAAGCTACAGGATGGAAAATGACATCTGGATTCTTGATGTAAACATTATTCATCATGTCGGATGCTCTGCTATTCTTGCCAGTACACTATGCTCTGAGGAGACTGTATTTCTAGGGCAAATGAATGGTGATACAATACGGGTTTATTCAGACTATCTGTTGTATTTAGCCTTTGTATTCTCGGGTGCATCTATGCAGGCCAGCCCTATCCCCATTTACTAGTTCACTGGCTAAAAATGACGGGTCAGATCCTCAGCTGGTGTCAGTTGGCCACAGTTCATTAATTGCAATGTAGCTGTGCAGACCTACAGCCTTTCACATCATATAGCACTTTTTGCAAAGAGTCTGGAGGGGCAGTCACTGCAAATCCCCATCAAGATGTATTGGGATCAACAGCAAAACAAGACGAGAAGAAAGAAGCTGCCAAACTAGACTTCAGTGTCACAGGTGTGATGAGCAAGGACTAAATGGCTTTTGATAGTGTGTACAGGGGTTTCAGGCTGAAGGCACAAAATCCTCCCTTGCTTTTTGGGGGGAAGAAGAGATGGGAAGTATGTTCATAAATCACATTAGCCTTTCTTTACACTGAATGCCTTGTGAACTTATTGTGCTGAATGTTTTGAGTTATTCCTATATTGCTTGACAACTAGAAGGCCTCAAGATGGTAGATCACAACACACGTCACTTTTTGGCATGTGTTTCTGACCTCATGCAATGGTAATTTAAATCACTGTAAGCCCGCTGAGGTGAAAATCTTCAGGATCTTTCCAAACATGGACTGCCCAAGAAATTGCAAATGAGTAATAGGAATGACTGTTCTTTTTGTCAAAAAAATCAAAATTTATTAAAACTGAAATGTAACCACAAAGACTTCTATTTTTTTCCTTTTCTCAATAACATTCCAAAAAAAAAAAAAAAAGTAAATGAAAGATTGACCTGCTCATATAATTATTTCTCCTGTTTTCCTTCTCTTCTGAGTGATAATTAGGAAGGAAGAAGACAGGGAAAATAAAAAAAAAAATCAAGTAAAAAAAAAAAAAGGAAAGAAAAGAAAAGAATAGAGCATTTCCCAAGCAGGAGGTAAAAAGTACATTGCAGGAAAAGTGTTTACAAAAGAAACTAATACCTTCTAAGCTTTCTCATTGCAATTTTCCAACAGCACAGAGAAAATATATGAAACTGAACCTGACATGGCATGAAATGCAGTCTTTCTAGGGAAAATCTTGAATCCAATAGGTTAAGGGCACAGATTATCCAGACCCAGCTGCAGAACTCTATGAGGATCTATTGCCATGGCTGATACTGCACATAATATCCCAGAACCACGAACATCCCCACAGCTCTTACATATCACTTGCTACCATGGCTGACCCTATCAAAACCATGGAATAGGCACCTCAGCAAAATCTGCCTTGTGCTAAGTGCATTTGTGTGCATACTGAACGCTTGTGTTTTCACGCCTTATGGCTGTTGGGAATGGAGATATTTATATGCTACAAGAGATCTGTAGCCCTGCATTCCTCATTGTTTTAGTGCATACGAAACATTAAGCGACTGCTGTCCTTGATGCAATTCCCTGCATGCTCTGTCAAGGACCACAGATCAGAAATTTCAGGTGGTTCAGGACCCTTTTGCAGCAAGGTTTGCAGAAAGTATGCTCTGCGTATTAGCCCACTGTGATTCCAGACAAAGGCCACAAATGTTTCCATTACACACAAACACCTCCTTGGGCACCGAAAAGCCACTAGACTCCAAACACTTAAAATAACACAAGCTTTTTTTCTTTTTTTTTTCTTCCCCAACAATTACTGTCAGTGTGTGGTAATGAATTCATTGATTTTACTGTTTTTTATCAAAACTGTTATTTCAGAGATAAATGCCCCTCATTTACAGTTGTTAAATCTGCACATCCAGGACAGCTGTTCAAATAATTGCCCATTGTGGGTAGAAAAAGAAAATATCCATGTCATTCCCTTATCTAGGACTGTTAACAGGAAGTCGGGTGGTCTGAAGGGAGAATGACTCACGGAGATGTTTTAGAGTTGTGGAGCATGCTGCATCCCTGTCTCCTACTTCTGGATGTGAGCTAATGTGGAAAGTGCTTCATTTCCAAGCAGGGAGAATAGTCAGCCTCTTTGCCCTGGGCTGCTTTGGGCTTTTCCCTGTTTAAATAGCTGGGTAGCAAGTTCTTCGTATTCAAGGAGAAGAGCATGGTGGTGAGGGGCAGTTGAATTAGGCATAAGGTTTGTAGATGATCATATGGGCACAGTTGACTCATCATGGCAATATCAATGCATGACCTACTTGGGGGCTGAGTCATCCTTTAGCTTTTGCTCTTTGCCTGCCCTAAGCACCTCTCCCTCCCCGCATTTCTGTGCCCCAGGACTGCCTGTTAGTGAGAAATGCCCCGAGAGTATTTGTCTGGAAAATCAGAAGTGCTTGCTCCCTGCAAAATCATGAGAGCTGTTTCTCAGAAGAATTTGCCCATCCCTTTATTGAAGGAGTCAGCTGAAGGCCAACACTTGTGATCCTGATTCTTTTCTTCCCAACCCTTTGCTCAAGCTGCAAGTGAAGCTTCTGCCTTAGCCTGATGCCCGTCCACCACAAACCCCTCCAGTTTGCATTTGGAGGTTTTCTTTAGGCTTCAGTGAGGTAATGGGCCGAAACGGGAGCGCTGTGGATGCCTGCTCTCACGGCACAGCAGGGAGGCAGCAGACGGAGCTGCGATGCCGGAGTCAGGCACTAATTCAAACCGCTCGGGCCCAGGCTCGGCCTGCCTCGCTTCGGGCATTTAACTCCAACACCTGAATTAGGATTACTAGAGAAGACTCTTTCTTCTCTGTTGGCCCTGGATGGACCTCAGCGAAGGTACTTCTTTCTGAATCACCCTCCAGAAATACTTCTTTTTCCATGGATAGCTTTGTAAGGAGCTAAGGGTTCCTCCTTGAGGCATCTTATTTAGGTGAGTTCAACAGGACTCTGCAAGACAAGTGAAACCATCTTGTTCACTATTTTTGGACAAATGCAAACCTCATACTGCCAGTGAGGTCTCACCCATCTGCAAGTCATTCCTTGTTTCCCTGGTTGTTTTAACATCTATCTTTTAGTGCCTACCTTTAGGGTCTACCCTTTAGTGGCAGACTCTTAAAGGTAAGATCTTAAAATTCACATAAGGTAAAATAATCCGGTGTAAGCAGCATTAGTCTCATGACACCAGGAAGAAACTCTGGAACCTGTAACAGAGTGAGAATGTTTTGGTTACCAGGCCAGGGGAGAACGTGATAGAAGACTGCTACTGATCTTGAGTTCAACTCCAGCTCACTTTGACAAAGATTTACAAATTGCAAACCGGTAGGAATCCATGGCACTACCAAGGTGGAGGAGTTTGGGCTGACACTTCAGTAGGAGAAATGGGAGCAGGAGAAAAGCGCTGACTGAGGACCACCGGCTGCATGTGTAGAATGACTGAGTGGAGTGTATCTTCTGAGTGAGACCCCGTTCCACGTTGTTAACCTCTTGCTGTTGTTGAACAGTTGGAGGCTGAATGTTGCAAATTAAAATTACTTCCTTGACTAGCCAGAAAAATCCTTCATCTCATTGAGGCTCTGATCTTTTTTCACTGGAAAGGCAGTGAGCTCTTTCTAATAAGGCTGGGATGGTGGCACAATATGGCCCCAGCACTAAGTAAATTACTGTGGATACTCCAAAGGCTGCTTTTCTAATACAGACACGCTTTCAATAGTACCATCTTTCTGCAAGGCTCAATTTTTCAGACACTCACCCAATGCATTTATCCCGGTAGGTAGAAAGGACAGAAAACTCAAAGGCTGCGAGAGGCTCTGACATGGTGCCTTGCACTGGCCTCATCAGAGGGGTGGATGTGTTCCTGCAAATGCACCCATTAGGCTGCCCATTGCTAGGCTTTCTATACTTGCAAGGCCATCAAGGCATTGTGTCTCCCTTCCTCACAAGCTCAGCTCATAAACTGGAAGGCTTCTGTTCAGTCTGGACCTCATCTAGCACTGGACTGCATCCATCACAGACCTGCAGCGCAGCAGTGGTACAGACTGTGCTCACTGCAAACGGAAACACCTGCAAAAACAGCTGCCAAGCCTGCCACAGAAATGCAAAGATTGTTGAAAACAGAATAGCAACCTTGTACCAAAAGTGCTGTGTGTGTGCACACAAGATGAGTCTGAGCCTGGACCTGTCTGTCAGTGAGGAAAGGAGGGAGGAAATGTAGGAGTGGAGGACCATAACTAGCATCCACTATTGCTTTCTTTCGTCAGGAAGGAGTAGAAACCTGGCCACAGACTTGTCTGGATCAGAGAGATCTTTCCAAGAGCAAGATACAGACCGAACGTTACACAAGGAAAGATGGAGGCAGACCAGCAGAACAAACAGAGGGAAAATGGGGACTGGGCTTCGTTTCTCCATGGTTCCCTCATGCCGGCTGCTCTGTGCAATTTTTCCTGTTGCACCTCAAATTATATTGCACACATCTGATTTTGGAAAGAACTGCCAAAGGCATGATCCTTCTCACTGATGGGACACAGATAATATTTCCAGGGATCTCCTCTGGTATTTGGCTTGAAGAACTGCATTTTGACTACAGAACCTTCTTCGATTCAGTGCATAAGAACACAGCTTTGGGGCTTCTTCAATGATAAATTGATCCTTTTTACAGTACATTAGCACAGTATGCTAGTAGCCACAGGTTTAGCATCCTATTTTTGCTATGCCTGCTTTCTTCTGGGTGTCTCATTCGCATGCTGGATTTTGCTCATGGGTTTTGGCAATCTTGGTACATGTTCTCTGCTGTGTAACCCCTGTGACATTAGTTGTGGTCTCACACACCATAGTGCAGGCTGATGTGCAGGCTTTACAGAAGTTCCTTGGGCCCATCTCTAGAGTAAAGTCCCTAAAGTAAAAAGTCTGTTTCTTGAATAAGGAGGCTGATTTTGAATAAGAACACTGGTTTTTGATGACCATCTCACTCACTCCTTGAAGGTGGATCAGTACTGGGAGAAAACTTTCCAGCAACTTCCCAGAAATTGTACTCTGGGCCATTTATTTTTTTGTTACTCTAATAAATATAGGAACAGGAATGAGGAATGAGACTAGGTTGCTCTGCAGTAGCTAATGATGTCCCTCCTTCAGCTAAATCATTAGGATGTAGGGACTTTAGTGCGGGTGGGCCAACATATAATCTTGGCTGCAGGCAGCGCTGTCTGCAAGCCAACAGTCACATCAAGAAGAGCTTTGTGTGGCAATAACCACAATCCCCTGTCCTCTTTCAAGTCATCTTCATCCCCAGTTCCTCTTGTTGTACCAGAAAAATCAAGATATTACAACATGGGAAAACAATCCCCTGATGATGCCCAGAGCTGATACCAAAGTATGCTGGAATTGTAGTGCGCATCTACACAAGTGACAAATAAATAAGTGCATACTGATGTCTGCACAAGTAAAATTCTGCATATTCATCTCCCTGTTTCCTTTATCACTTATTCTGTAACAGCTGTTTAATTAATTGCTTGAGCGATTTCCTAATACATCTTATTTACATACAAAATTACAGAATAATGGTTTGCCTTTGAGTCGAGCGAGAATTTAATGTCTGCTCGCCATGCCTCATGGAATATGGTTACTCAACAAGAAATAAAAGTTCTGGTTGGTTTTGGCTGTTTTTCTTTTTAAAAAAAAAAATATTATTTTTTCCTCCACAGGTTTTGTTCCTGTTGTTTTTACAGTCATTACCAGATGATGCTAGAATGATAACAGCAATGAGGGGGAGGATTCCTTTTGAAGGTGACTCTGATCCTTGGGGAAAGAAATAATAAAAACATAGTGTAACTCAATAGGATGGCTTCTACTAAAAAAGAAAAAGTCATCTAGCAGCAATGGAAACAATACAACTTTATCTCTGCTGTTCAGGTTTATTCCCTGGCTGGCAGAGCTTGTCCTGGAAGAACGAGGCTGTTTAACCAGTAAGCGTCCCGCTTTGGTGGGCTTTTCACTAACGGATGCCTCTTTTGCCTTCTGACACAGAAACCTTTTTTTTTGGATCGCAAGAGCAGCAGGCAACCGTATCGCTGCTGCTGATAAGCCTGTTGCATCTAGTCCTGAATGCAGCTGCATTCAGTCAGCAGCTGTGCCCATGGATGCAGACCCATGAGCTGCAAACTCATTCCTACCAAGACACTGGACAAGCACATCCTCCCAACTTGGCATAAGCTCACCCTGACTTGGGTTTTCTCTGCTACCTTGTTGCTTAGCTAAGCTCGTTGTATCTTTGCTAACATCAGTGTACCCAGTTGTCTGTGTTATAAATGTGAACATGCCCACACATGTCCTTAATTGAGAGGCCATATGTCTTGATTTGAAAATAAGCAGCCTTCAGCAGAAGCTGAGTGCTGGCCCTTGGTCAACGGTGACATGTGAAATTCCACCTAATACTTCCCATAGGTTTGCTGCTGGAATCAGCCTGTGATCCCAACATGATGAATCAGGATTTTACTGAAAACAGAGCAGGGGCTTAAGGCTACAGACAGGGAAGGGCCAGGGATACAGTGGGATCGCTTGGTCAAGGGCTGTGATTGGAAGTTGTTTTTGGTAGAGGGATTCAAGCGCATGAATACCCTCCTGGATCGGGCCTTTAAATACTTGAAATCAATGGCTCTTACAAGGACACTGCCATTAAGCGTGATGTTATGTATTTTCCTAAGAGGGCTGCATTTTTGGATTCTGGAAAAAAATACTTTCCATTCATTGCTGCATCTCACAGGAGAGATCTGATTACTGGCCACTCAAAGAGCTTTCCAGTCTCTTTTTCTCTGCTAGTGGTTCAATACTAGTATTTAAGAAGTTCTTGCATTCAGCATGACTCTGAGATTCTTTTTCTCACCACTCTTGGCTACAGTTAAAACCATATCAAGAACTATTGCGCTTTTCACTAAGTATAAAAGGGGAAAAATATAACCGTTCATTTTTGTTACTTTTTCTTTCTAACTATATTCACTTAATAAGGTATTTGCTTGCAACACAGTCTGTTATATATTCTGTGTTTTATAAAGTATCTCCTGGGAAAAATAACCAAGGAAACACAATATTTCGGCACCATCTCCTTTTATTAAGAATAATGAAAAGGAAACAAGAGTCATTCTAGCAGTCAAACATCCTTCTACTCATTCTTATTGGTCTTTTTATGATAACTGAGTCTCTCAGCGCATAATCTGAGCTGCCTGAATTCGTTTGTGTATTTACATTTGTCCCATGGCTTAGTATGTGTGCAGCAAGGTAGAGCCGATATGTAATGGACACAAAGAGAACAGAAATCTATCAAAAATACTGGACAGGACAATCTCAACAATGAGGCCTAGCTTCATCCTCACATTTCACAGCTTGAAAGCAGAGTTTGACTGTTTTACTTGCTCTATATATCAGCCCCGCCAGATACACCATATAACAAGAGCTACTGCAACCAGCTCTCTCTATGAGCTGCCGCAATCACTGTTTGAACTATTGAAATTAATTGCACACATGTAGAAATATGTCCCAAAGATCCACTCCTAGGAGGAGTTACAGCACCTCCTAGGACTGAAAAAAGCAAGACAGACTGTCCCTGAATTGCATGGGAAATAGTCCCAAACTGGAGTAATACTCCTTCCTCTCTGTCTATCTCAACATGACGAAGAGATGTGCTAGTGCTCAAAAACATGCCAAATGGCTGGCGTCTGCCACCAGCAGATCTTGTTTCAGGTCATTGGGTACCTATCTTATATTAAAGCTGTAATTTATACACTTGGCTGCAGCTCAGGCTTGTTTTTAAAACATCAGTCATTCCTGAGGAGTCATAGACGATCCAGACTTACTCTATGGGTTCTTCTGCCAGTTATTGATCCTGGAGACATTAATTATCAATTACATAATGTTTATTTCTTGCAACATTCACCATCAAAAGATCTGCATATTTATTTTACCTAGTGATTTACTGACACAATATTTTCCATTACATGGAAAACTGCATTATATCGATAGCGGTGAAGAGAAAAGCCTCAAAAACATCCAGAGGTCCAATTAGAAGAGATCACTCAAAGAACAGTGATACTTTTTTTTTTTTTTTCCTGGTTTGCCTCAAATATGAAGACTGAAAATATCAATGGCTATAGAAGAATTGTCTCACACGTAGAATGTACAGCTGCATGATGGTTACCAAATATACAGACTTTCAGATGTTCCCTACCTCCTGGGTTATTGAAAACTCAGTTTGCATGAATTAAAGGATGAGAGATGACATACTCTAGACAGATGTTTTGTATGTTGTTGTGTCCTCTACAAGAAGATAGTCTTATCAAACAGATCATGTCAAATGACTTTCTCTTCTTCCATGAAAGGATTCATTCCTAATACTCTAACACCCTCTAAAAACTATCACAGTAATGATGTATAAAAATGAAGAACAATAACAGCTTTGGGGTGAAAAAATGAGTTCCTTTTCCTTCTTTTTCTATAAGCATCCTAAAGGTTATATATATCTTTTGAATAGCAGTTGCTCCTGTGGGTCTACATAGGTTGCAGCAAAGGTCTGAAACAAAGACCTTGGTAGCAAAGGTCTGAAGCCTGTCTTCTTGTTTAATACCATACAGCAACAGGGTAAAGGTTAATGTCTTTCATTGCCCATAAACACCGCTTGCATAAACAGCTAATGCATCATGACTTCTAACACAAAGCTCTTTCCACTGGACCATATCATGTCCACTGACTCCGCTGCTGTGGGCTGACTAATGTTAAATGTGTTTCTTAATATTTGCCATAATAAGCCTTCAAATTGTGTAAGAACAAAGAGGACAGAATTATTAAAATCCAAATAACTGTAATGCAATAGGTACAATAATCCCTCAGTGTCCACTCCTCCTATTTGCATCATTAATTGTTGTCTGATTAAAAATCATTAAGAAGCTGAAAACAAGATAAAAGAGAAAAACAAAACCTGACGTGGTAGGAGGGATAGAATTTTATAAATCACAATGAAAGCTTAACCAGATTCCAATCTGCAAACCTGAAATCATTGTTCTTAATAAATTGAGAGAAATGAGAATGCCTAAACACAGACCTTCCATAGTACAAAAGGTTAAGATAGAGAGATCAATAGAATCCTGTAAATTTAGCAAGGATAAGGCTGGAAACTCATTGTATACTGAACTGGCACTGAAGTCTGATACTCAGAGATATATTTCACTGTGCCCCTGGAGAACCTAATGAAACAATCAATTACCTGGCGAGAAGAGCATCTTGCTCAATGGAAACGTAGCTAGCAGTCCTGCTATTGCTCCAGCCAGAGGGTAAGCTGGTTTCCAGCGTGCAGGTTTGCTTCAAAATGGGACCTTGAAATGGAAGTCACCAGCTGCCTTGTCCCAGTCAAGGTTAGGAGGGAGAGCACAGAGCAGGTGATGGCAGAGCACTCATCTCAGTGTGCTTGAGCTTTTCTGCCACATCTCAGCAGCCATTTCTTCTGCTGCCTCCCTGTACAGTGACTGAGTTACCTCATATCATTTTCTGAGGCAACACAGAGGTGACCAGATCCTTCCTACTGACCTTTGGAGGAGCTGAGCCCACCAACACCTCTGAAGGACTACCAAGCCCATGGTGCCAATGTCATGGGCATTAGCACACAAGGCTTTTCCCCCTTTTGCCACACAAGCAGCTTGGTTAGTCGTGCACCGAGCGATGCTGACTTACAAAAGAATAATCACAACAAAAATGTTTTTATAACCTTCTGGATAAAATGTAAATATAATTTTAAAGGACAGTAAGTAAGTGTAAATAGATACGCGAAGCCATTGAAAGGTTAATAATCCCAGTACAAGAATTCTTAGACAAACTCTCCTGCAGTTGAGCTGTTAGCAAAGCTATTAAATTTAATTGCAGTATAATTACATAGCCATATACCTAGCTGATACCCAGCTATCAAGCGCACAGTGCGCAGGTTTAGCCACACACACACAATACATGGGGTTTGCCTCAGGTGCTACAAGCATCCTGCAGCCAGATGTGCCTCTGCCTTCCCAGCCAGGCTTTATTTCACTTATGAACATGCTCAGAAATAGATATGGAGGAAGGAGTGCAGGAAGCATTAATGTGAGGAAGGTCAAGCTGCTTTGCAGAGTGGGGATGTGGAAAATCATTTAAACTACGTGCCGAAGACGGCCTTTTATAACAGCTGCAGCTGCAATGTTTATTTGCAATTAACACACCTCTTTGGCTTTGCAGAATTAGGCCAAAGCAAATATCTCATCTTCACCCTCCTGCGCTCATCTGATGTGTCTAAATTTTCCTGCTAGGGCAGGAACACTTGCTTCAAATGCTTCACTTGTCTAAGCTATTTCTCTGGGATCACAGTCAGCTGGGCTTGCTATGTGATGACTAGACAGGTGAATATACCATGTGCGTCTAAGTTATTAAATAGAACAAGAATGCTTGCATTCTGTGTTATATGCCCCGATTGGCCAAAAGACTGTGGAGGATCCTTTGAGTGAAGGGCTTCAGTTCTGGACTTAACAACATCTTTTGGAAAGCATTGGTTGGGCAGAGTGGTGAAATCCCTGCTGTGGCTTTGGATCTCTTACAGGGAGCACAGTAGGTCAAACTCTCTGGCTCCCTCTGGGCTTTCGTTTTATGGTTTTAAACAAACAATTACATTTAAATAAAGGAAATGGCTGGAAGCAGTTACTTCGCTAGAAGCTCACTAAGCTCATCAATTATTGAATATGAATATGTGGAAGTCGTGCTGAACTCCACTTTCCTTGGGGGGGCCCACCAGGAGAGCTTGGGCTTTGGCATGGAGTGAGAACACAGGATTTGCCGCATCGCCATGGATCACCTATCCATGTTGCCTTGTTTCCTGCCTTTGGCAGTGGTCAGTCTGTGACAATTCAGAGGAAAATGACCTGCCCCTCCAAGCTGTTTTTCACCAGACTGATTTTGCAGCACATGGAAAGAAATTTCTTCTTGACCCCTATGGGAATCCACTAATGCCTTGTAACTCTGGTGACTTTTGCCTTGCCATGTACAATGCTAACGGTACAGGAAACCCAACCAGCAGCCCTGAACACCCCTTGTTTTTTTGCATTTTTGCCTCTTGTTTGTTTTGCCACCAGGAACCACTGCTTAGCTACACAATCCACTAATGCCTTGTAACTCTGGTGAATTTGCCTTGCCATGTGCAATGCTAATGGTACAGGAAACCCATCCAACAGCCCTGAACACCCCTTGTTTTTTTTGCATTTCTGCCTCTTAGTTGTTTTGCCACCGGGAACCACTGCTTAGCTACACGTTTTTTTATTATCCATTAAATCCTTCCACACCCTTTCCATTCCCCAGTTATTGCATCTGATCCTTAGGTGAAAGGATAAAACCTCATTGAGTATTATGTTCCACCCCCTCCTCCCTCTTCCAGGAACTCAGTTGACCCTTGGTCAATCTAACAAGAGTCCAACAAATGAAGACTTCTTTTTCTGAATAAGAGAATTCTTATTTAAAAAATAAGAATTCAGCCCACAGACATTCCCATAATGACAAGCACAAAACAACATGCAACTACAAAATGAAATAAAAGGGAGATAGAGTGTCTTCATGCTGTTTGCTCAAATAAGCTCTTATTATAATAATATTGTAGAGGGTGATGCTTTATTGAAAAAGGCATTTGTGAGAGCACCAACAAGGTAATATCAGGACTTTTTATAGAAAAGGAGGGTCCCACCTGCTGCTTACTGCAAGAGGGTGTCCTTGGAAGAAAAGATGTGGGGAGAAAAAGGACTGAGGGGAGGATTCCTAGTACCAGTGTAGGGCACAAAACCGAGGCAGCAATTGCAGAGTGAAATTCAAGGTGCCCGCACACTGTCTGCTTTTTCCCTGTATGAAGGCAAGAAGACTAACTAGAAGTTAGGGGGTTCTCCACTATGGACCCTGAAATCATCTAACCTTTTCTGTCTTACAAGCTGATTTTGTGATCATAGGCGTTTCCTTTTTTCTTGCCCCACCTTTCCATTTAGCTTAATAAAAATGATAGCTGAAGCAGCTTTTCTATCCACTTCCTGGCTGTTCAATCTGAAAGGCACCTTCTGTGGCCTAAAACCCCAATCTGAACCCCTCAGATATGGCATGTGGAACTATTTAGCTTCTTTGTGACTCAAAGATTGGAAGTGCCTTAAACTGATCATTTTGCTGTTGATTATTCTTGAAAAAACTAGCGGGCTATCCATTGCAAAATTCTAGGCAAGGAAATGAATCTTTTTTTTCTTTTCTTCCTGCCAGTACTCCAGGGATTTGTACATTAGCTATAGATTTGCTGGATTTTAAGCATCTTGCAAAGCCATGTGTTCAATTTGGTCTGCAATATCAGCTCTGCTTCCTGAGAGCTCTTAATACAGCCTTGCTTTTCACAAAGGGGATCATGAGAGTTATGGACAGAAAAAGAAATCGTGTGATCTGGATATTTTATATAGGAGTTGAGTTTGTAGACACCTGGATTCACAAAAGTGATTAGAAGTCTACATGTCATGGACGTCATATACATAAACTTTTTTCTGCTTCAGCTATATGGAGAAATATTCCATTTGTGCTTATCCATGTGAAAGGGAAAGTATGGGTTTGCTTCTTGTACTTTTTTTATGGATAGATTTTATGTGCAGTTATCTTAGCAATTTTATGTCAATCTGTAAAGCCTACAAAAAGGAAGGTTATGCACAACTTGTCTCTTCATGGAAACTGTACTTAGTCTTACAGTATAGGAAACAAGGCAACTATAGAGACAGCAAGTGTATAAATTGAGCCCCCAAAAGTGAAGCTATACTGATCTTACAAAAAAAATTAAAAGTTCTGTTCAGCCTCTGCCCTCCACTCGGGTGTGAATCTGCCCCTGGAAGCCTGGCAGTTTAATAGTGCACGTGACTGCTACACATATACACGTATAAACATGGATTATCCCAAAGCTTTGAAGCATTTTGAGGAATTCAAGACATAGGACCTTTGCAATTCCAGAAACATATGGGATATTAATGATGATCGATTATGAACCTAGACCTTTGGGGCACATGTGTTATTATACATGATTCACTGTGTGATACATACTGAAAAGTCAAAAATATGGTTAAGATGCAGGTGTCTACTGGGTGTACTGGGAATATATATCACTGAATCCTTATGTGGGTTTTTCTGTGTATTGGGCTGATTGGGTATGTAGGAGCCTGTGACCAGATGAGGAGAACACAGTCTTCTCTCTTTCAATCCAGACTGGCAATGCTGTGAAAAAGCTGAAGAAACTAGGGTCCACGTTGCTCCCATGGCACAGGAGTAGAAATCATGAAAAAGACGTTATTGTCACAAGTGTTTTTTTGTAAAAAAAAATCCTTTGTAAATGATTGGTCAGAGAAGGCACTTTGACTAATTGCTCTCAGTATATTGGCATGCTTTCAGCTGAACCAGTGCTTTAGCCAAGCAGGATTTATCAGGTATGAACACTTTGTACTATATTACAACACTGAGTCATTTGTGCTTGGATTTGGAAGTAGTCTAAGACCCAAGTAATAGCCTTTGTTGATGGCAAATGCAACGAACAATAAAGGGTAGGAGTCATCTTCACGTTGCAACTGCACGACATTGCCCTTCACCTGCCTGCTCCCTCTCCCAAGCAACTTTCTTCTCTCCCTTTTACTCCCCTCCATCTCTCCGCTTTTGGACTGGCAGCACAACAAGCAAAACAAGCAAGGATTTAACATGGAGCAGCCGCTTTGTGTTTCCAAAGGGCTTACTAGAATGCAGTCCAGCTTTACTCACACATGGCTTTGGGATTGTCATTGCGGGAAAAAGTGTATCTAGGAACAGTGACTGACAAGGGGGCAGTGATGTCTACAAGAAGGGGACAAGCAGTGTTAGCAGAAGCAGTGATAAGCGAGTGCCCAGCAATGCTGCTGGAGGGCTGGTGTGATTGTGTCTCTCCAGAGGTGACAAGATGCACACCCTGACCAGCACTGGTGGGAAGTGGGGGTGAATAAGTGAGACAGCCTGAAGATATGAACAGCAATTCTATTTAGTGTCAGAGAAACAGAGCACAGGAGGGAAAGTGGTTCTTCCCTCTCCTATCACTCTCTTCCACTTCAAATGCTACTGTCTACAGAGGGTAGAGTCCACTCTACCTGTTTTCGTTGGAGCTACAGCTTTGTCAGACAGAAGTGTTGCCTGAATATTAAAAATGACTACAAGGGACAAAGTTATAAATAGGATGGATTTCTAGGCAATTGCAAAATGCCCAGGTCCCACAGCCTGGGTGCTCCTGGGGATGGACATGGTCAGGAGACTTTTAGAGTGGAGTAATGAAGCTGTTCACCGAGCTGTATTAAAGAGAATGTGAAAATGCATTTCAGACAGCACTCAGACAGTGGATCTCTGCCCAGGCAATTGCCTATGCAGGGGTATTTGGCAGTTGCCTGGAGAAATCCAAGTGTTCACATGCAGCAAGCCTTGCTGCAAGCCTGCCGCTTGGTCACTATGCACAGCTGCCTGTTCTACCCTAGGCAGGATCATGTCCCAGGGGCGGGCGAAATGATCCTGCTGTGAGCTGCAGCTGCTCCCAGGGCTGGACACAGGTAAGGGCAGCTCTGCATGTGCTGCGTGTGGTTAAGGAGGATGTCTTGAAATGTTTCCAGATGACTGCGGATTTCCCCTGCCAGGTATCCGTGCACCGCGCTCGCCTTGCATTGCGCCTGCTCTGGATGATGCAGAAGAGCATTTGCAGAGCACATTGCTAAAGTTATACTTTTCCTCTGGAAAGGAAGCCCTGTTTTATTGATGAAGATCTGGGCAGACCTTTCAAAGTTTAGCCTTTTTCCTTTTTTCTTTTTCTTCCTCTCTTTCTTCTTCCTTTTTCTTCTTTTTCCTTTTTCTTTTTCTTCCTCTTTTTCTTCTTCCTTTTTCTTTACCTTTTTCCTTTTCCTTTACTTTTTTATTTCCTTTCCCTTTTCCTTTTCTTCCATTTCTTCTTTTTCTCTTTATTTTTCTTTTTTCCTTTTTCTTATTTTGATTTTCGCCCCCTTCCTCCCCCTGGGTCTCTATGGATACCGGCAATTCAATTACGGGAGTTCAGTCACAGGGCATGGATGTGTAATAAATAAAATAAATAACTAAACAGTGGTCTATGAGTGGAGCTGAAGGAAGAACAGAGATGGACTCACTCCCCTTATTTGCTTCCCTCTGTGCTTTTTGCCTCTGGATGCACAGGAATGGGTACCAACAAAGCTGCCAGGAAAGTGAACAATGTAACATATTCAACAAGCTGCTTTTCCAACATTGCTTTGAAAATTATCCCCTCTAGGAGCAGGACAAGAAAGGGATAGAGGTGATGGAAAATGGGGAGAGAGAAATGTGGAAGCAGAATGGTCCTGACCAGGGTCTCCTCTGGTGGCTGCTTTTTTGTCACCTGCCTCTGCTGCATGCCTGTTGTCACCACTTTGTCAGGAATGATGGAAAAACAGCCGCTGGAGGAGACTCTGCTAAAGACCACTCTGTGCTGTGCTCTGGCCTCTTCTTTCCCCGAGGATTGCCTCTGCCATGGGAGAACAAGAATATTTATTTTCTTCTTCTCCAAATGAGACAATAATAATGAAATTCATTTATGCCTAGGGTTAGTTAAGCTACCTAATATTCCTAGGAAACCAGAGACGGGCACACAGTGTTCATGCCTCCTGTGAAAGCCAGATTTTTGAAAGACCTTAGCTTCCACTGGGACTGAGTATCTTCTAGAAGAAGGTGTAATGTAGCCATATTTATTAATCCATATTAATTAAATTGTAACCAATTAAATTAGATTTTTCTGTCAAGGTAGCCTGAGTTTGTTTTATTGCTTTTCTTTTTTCACATAGAAAAATGCAGTTTCTGCAAAATAAGAATTTTTCCAAGAGAAAATGCTAACCATCGTTTTTGTAATAAGGAGATGAGAACTGCGAGCGCTTGATTTGCTATTTTGAAACGAGAGTATTTCAGTTGGCTCAGCCTGAATAATGTTTTTTAATGTTTTATTTATTATTTCTCTGGATCTAGTTCAACATTAAGCTGTATTTTGCTACAAAAGCTGTCACAGGGAAATGATGCCTTAGACGTGTCACCTGCTGGCCAGCACTGGCCTTGCTGGCTGGAGCAACATCTCCTGAGCAGGGTGGTGGCATCTCGTTTGGAGCCGGGCAATGGCCCTGTGGCACCACGTGCCTTCGGATGCATCCTGTACTCCTTGCAGTCTGCCAAAATTTTGTCATGTTTCTTGCCTGGGTTGTGTCCAACGTCATGTTCCCACTTTCTGCCTTGCATAGGTTTAAATTACCTGAAGATTTCAATACTCTGCAAAAGCCTCAAATGTTAAAGGTTAAAGTTGTGTCCAAATAGGAAACTTTCCCTTATTATAAACTAAACTAAATGTGCCTGCTTTGGCAGCACATATATTAAAATTGGAAAAAAAAATGGAACAATACAGAGAAGATTAGCAGAGCCCCTGATTTTCTTTTGAAGGTCTTTTCCAACCATGACGATTCTATGATTCTATGATTCTATAGCTGACTAAACTGCAAACCATATTGATGTATGGTTGCTATTGCCTTCAAGACCTAGACCTGCAATCCTAGAAGAGACTATCCTTGGCTTTTTCATCAATATGTGAGCACAAGATCACCTATTAGCTGAATCTTTTTCAAAGCACAGAACCAGGCCACAACTAGCTCAATTTAGCAGCATACAGGACCTCTGTCTTCTACAGGACGAACTTCTGATGGGAAAAAATATATATTCTGTAGCTGCTACACTGCCCATGGGAAGATGTTAGGCTTTTTTTGCCAAGGCCATGCCCATGGGAAGATGTTAGGCTTTTTTGCTAAGGCTGGTGGTTATTTTAGGACCCAATCTTGCTGGTATCAGCACTTGCTTCTTTATATGCAGGATCTCATTGATAAGAAGTCATAAGAGGTGCAGCTGAACTGCCATGCTCTTCCTCTTGATTGTCCTACTGGCTGGTCCATCAAAGTGATTGGCCACAAGGAGTGTATGGTTGTGGTGGAAAGCAGGCTACCAGGATAACAAAGTGATCCCCACCGTACTATAAAACAGGTGTGGAAGTGAGAGACTTTGGAAATTTTATCTTCAGTAGCTTAGGCCTTCAATCAACCCATCATTCACCTCTCAGTTGACAGAAAAGGAAGAAAAAACACTCTTCCTTGACAGACTGGGGACAAATTCTGCTCTTTGTTACATCAAGACAAAGAATGTGAAATGAACGCTCATGTCAAGTTGGTCATCTGGATCTCACACCCATGTAAAGGAGAAAAAACAGCATGGGACTGCTGAACTCTCTAATCCCATCTCTGTTAGTTTTGTATCACCAGTCAGATCTCCCTGCTTTGCCATTCTGTCCCCAATTTATTTTCTCAGCAGAATGGTTAGCTGCTTCTTGAACTAATTCATTTTATTTGCTTCAGTGATTGTACCTGGCATCCTCTCCCATATCTTTGCCCAGGCTTTTCTTTAATTCTCTCTTCTCTCTGACTTTCTCAAAATGTGCTCTCCATGGTATTAAGGATGGATTTACTTCTGAGCAGGGAAAACTACAAAGTCATGAAAATCCTTTACAATTCTAATTAGACCTGAGTAATGTATGGAGACAAAGCCAGCCTTACCCATACCTGTAAAAGGAGGATCTAGGTATCTGACTGCCTTTCACTTTACTACTCAGTAGAGAATTACAAAACTATTCTTTTTAACTATGACTAGGGACAACATAAGTAAAGAGTAGCCTGCATGGCACAGTGCTGTGGGCTAGTCAGGCTTAAACAGAGGATTTGGAGATCAACCATTCCTCATGGCTTATTATGACTGTGAGAATTTTTCTTTAACTTTAGAGAAGACACTTAAATTTCCCCCTCTGTCTGTTTCTTTGCCCATGAAAGGTAAGAAAAATATGAATCTGCACTGTACAGTAGATTCATGTGAAGTGTCTTAAAGAGAGGCAAATTTTGTTGGCTTGTCACTGACACCGAGCCACAAGGATGAAGGATGTAAGAAAAGAAAGAGGAGGCAATGGAGACCTCTCAGACAGTGTCAGATCTCAAAAAAAAAAAAGAAAAAAAAAAAGAAAAAAGTGAAGGTTTGTGCAAGACATCAGTGTCTCATCTCTCAAATACAGCCAACAGGCCACACTGTCTTTGCATTGAGCCTCTTCCTTTGAGTTACTCTGGCTGTCTTTTCTGGTGTCTATAGACCGAGAGCAATGCTTTGGCTGGACCTTGAATCTTTGCAAAGTAAATGTCTTGCTACGCAGTAAGTTATTTTCTTGATCAATAAATTGCTTTACCTGGCAATGAAAAAAGAAAAAAAGAACATCTCTGAAAGGAAGGTTTCCACTATGCTAAAATGAATCCCCCTCTGCTTTCCAGGAGTGAACAGCCTGGTTGGAGATGTTATGTAAATGATTTGTTAATATCTACACACACTTATTCTGTTACAATGGATTCACAAATCAAATCAGGGCGGATTTTTCTTTAATTTCTGTGATTTTTAAATAGACAGTGGAGAGGACTGTTGGGCATGGCTCCTGTGGTCACCTTCCAACTCAGTACAGGAAAGAAATATTCCCCTCTCCTGACATGCCTGGATACACAAAGTTAAAAAAAAGGTGAGGGAAAAAAAAAAAAGCCTGTATTTGCAGCAGATATGACCCATGCTTTCCAAAGACCAAAGTAATCCAAGAGAGTTCAAATGGGCAACTGTTGTGAGAGTGACTTCAATGCACCCTATGGAATGGGTAACAACTCGAAGAATAATTTAGCTGTAGAAGGCACGCTGAGAAATACAATTTCCATTGCAGCAAATCTGGAGGGGAAAGAAATCAGTGAGATGCTGTTTGTTCCCTAACTGCAGAATGACTTTCACAGGGGATAGCATCAATTGCCTGTGCAGCGATCTTGTACGACTCAAAACAAGAACCTGCTCTCCTTACAGAAGGGCTGCTGCAGCCTGACAAAGGACCTCAGCAGATTAGATCAGACTTCTTCCTCACTTTATGTCTCTTTTATTGCCTTACTGATAAATTCTTCTTCCAACATAGCAGACCTCACTCTTTTTTTTTTTTTCCTGTCCTTTTACTATTCACACTGTCATTTTTATTTGGCTTTCTGTGAAATACATTTTAGAAGTACAGTCGATTCAGTAGTCAGATGAAATCAGGTATGTGAGAGAATCTGAGAAGTAATGGGAATAAAAAACAAACAAGCAAACAAAAACCCTCCAGGTCAGAGAAACAATAAAGAATTTGACTTGTGGCAAGAGAAATCTTTGGTGAGAAGAAGACCTCTGTTTGGCTCACCTTGTTGCTTTGCACCACTGCAAAACTCAAGAATAACGGGCACAATTAGACATGCAGTTCTATTTAAGCAGCAATATCTAATCACAGTGGAGCAATTAAGACAATTACTGTACGTTTTATGTAACAGGACAAATGGATCTCACTTTTAAAGCCTTTGAAAATCCACTGTAAAAGCTGTAATAATGCATTAATATATTAATCCTTCTAATCCTGTCAAACTATCCCAGTATTTCTGTAAAGGGTTGACAGGAGATCTATTACTAAGAAGAGTAGCAGCAGCCACTTGCTAGCATTGCTTTTTTAACCATTTGCCTTCATTGGCTCTTGAAATTCACTTTGGTTTAGAGGAGGCAAGTGGAGACAAGAGAATAGAGAAGCTTTTCTTGACCTCTGAAATTTTCTCCAGTCTATTTTTCCTTCTCTTAAGCCTCTGTAAACACTTGGTAGAGGCTCCCTGCCTTGTTCAAACTGCCTTTCCTATTGAATCCAACAGAAATATGACAGTTTACTTGTGGTGACTGTCTGCTCCTATTAGTTTTCGTGGCTTAGGAAAAGCTGGAGGGATCTGGCTTTGCAGAGTCCACCAGGCCAAGGAGCTGTCTCAGTTACTGCCTCTTCCCTGTAGCCTCCTGCATCACCATCTCCTGCGGCAGCCCCTACCTCTGCAACCCACTGCATATGCACCCTGGATAGTTTGGACACCTGAATCGAGGCTAGATTTTGAGAGATGGGACATATATATATGTGTGTGTGTGCATATACATATGTGTGTGTGTGTATACATGCATTTATATATATATAAAGTAAATATAAATAGAAAAAAATGTATTTTGCAAAACAGAGACACAGGTAGCATTGTTACACTATTGTGGAGAAAGGAGGAGAGAACTAAAAGAAATTTGTTTCTATTTACCTCTGCATAGATCAGATCCAGGAGGCTTCTGTGATTCCCTATTATCCAGCTGGCCTGTCATTTGCAACACCTACTTAACCATGTGTCTGTGTCTCCCTTTCTTAGGCAAAATTGTGTTCTTAGATCTCTGTTAGGGAAGAGGTGTTGATTTGGATATACAAGTTTAAGTAAAGTCCTGCTTGATGTCTTTTTCTAAGTGCAGTCTCTTCTCATATAGATATCTTTGATTCCTAACGACTTCAAGTAACTTTTAACCCTCTGCCCACCCAACTATCAACTATCACAATGCTTAACTAACTTTTTAAAAGTTGTTAACCTACTGTAAGACAACATACTCTTTTCTGCCTGGCGTGGGAATGTTGAAATCTCAATGATGTGAAGTCTCTTTCACATAGCCAACCTTGCATTTCATAGCAACAAAAATCTTGGTAATCACACTTGCACAGTAATATACATTGCACTAATACAAGTAGCTCATTAATACCTCTTAATTGTGGCTAGACACAATGGCTCAGTAGCCACTTTGAGGAGATAATGGGTGTGAGGTGAATGACCCCAGTGCACTGTTTCAGGGATTTCTTAATGTCTGTCTGGATTTTCAGTACAGCCTAGGGAAATTAGATACACAGCAGCTATCATATTTCACTGAAATTGCAGTACCTATTTTGGCTTAAAAAAAAAAATCTTAGCTTTAATCTTCCTGTATTTAGGTTCTGGTCTGAAAGCCAAAGCTAATGTTTCTTTTCCTAATTTAGAAGTTCATCCATTAGTATCTAGGAAGGATGTGAGTGGTAGTTTAGTTAGGGCTAGTTTAATACTGTCTGAAATTCTGAGACATGGTATAAGCAAAGACTGTATCTTCTGTATCTTCTCAAAAGTGCAGGGCAAAAGAAAAGCTTTGGATCCCTCCATAGCTAAGACTGTATTTAAACATAGTGACCCTCTATTTCAGATGGTGTCTTTGTGGAAAATGCTGTCTTGATCCTCACCTGTACTGATCTATCTGATTTTCACCAGGTGAGGGTCTGTCTCTCTATGCCTGACTATTTTAGAGAGCTACCTAAAGCAGTCGCTCCAATAACTGATGCCAGAGAAGGAGAAAAGAAGGGAGAGGCTATGCGCTTTTCCTTGCAAGCTTCCCATGACAATTTTTGAAAGGAAGTTGTCTCGCCAAAACTGTATTTTATGTGTGGGGGCAATGCAAAATTGTTTGTGCAGAAATGCAAGGATGGATGTGCCTAAGATGCCCAAATAAATTAAAATGAATTGACTTGCTGAAGGATGTGGGCATGGTGGTGGACTAGTCATCCGGGTGACCACCAGACTAGGTGGCATTTGGAAGGGCAGGGGACGATGCAGGCAAGTGTAGCCTTTGGGAAGTGCTTGCTGGAAGCTTGATGGCTGCAAGGAGACGTTCTCTGGCAGGTGAAAGGCAGCATCCCAGCAGCTGACAGACACCTTTCTCCATGGGAACATTTAATTAAGGTAAAAAATGCTGTCCTCTGAATCAAATCATTTGACAACACAAGTGGGCGCAGCGAGGGGCTCGGGATAGTGGGCAATGCACGTTACCTGTGATGAGTCAGCCAGGACACAACAGGGGCTGAGGAGTCAGTCAGTGATTCAGTGTTAACAAATTTCTACCTGTCAAGGGTAGGTTGTAACACCCAGACCATCCTTTGGCATACATTGAAAATACGGTTATGCAGCTTAATTTTAGTAACACACTGTGGGAGGGCTGGTGACCTCAACATCTTATTCTGATAGCAGAATATGTTCACAAAAATTAAGGTTATTGATTGCAGTGATTCTTTTCAATTGGCCTATTAATGCTCGTTTTATGTAACAGGACAAATAGATCACTGTGTAAAGTCTTTGAAAATCCCCTGTGAAAGCTGTAATAATGCTTTAATGTATTAATCCCCTTAATCCTGTCAGACTCCCAAAGAATTTCTGTAAAGGCTGACAGGAAATCTCAATACTAACAGCAGAACCAGCAGCAGATGCTTTTCAATAGGTGTTTTCTAACTATTTGCCAGTCTTTGGGCTTTAAAATACTCCTCAGTTGAGCGTGAAGAGCAACTGTTGCTGTGAGGCAGGAGGAATGATCTTGGGAGGTTTTGTGGATTGAATATTTGTTAAATTTACGATATAGTGAATGAGAACAAGTGCAGTGAATGCCCCAGAGTTATGTTATGCTGGGGGTGAGAACCAGCATTTTAGATCCCCTGTTGCTCTGCCTCCCTCCTTTCTGCCCCACTTTGTGCCTTTTCTCTTTGCCCTTATCACTTTTATTTGGTCATTGCCTAGCACTGTGTAGTCCCTGCTTATTAAAGCAAGGGCAGAGGGAGGTCGTTCGGGAAGAAGAAGTGCCAGATCCAAAGGGTCAATCCACATGGAGTCTCCTTGCTGCTCCATTAGTGCCTATGGGATGCAAGTTCCAAGCACCTGGGTCTCTATACAGGAGAAAATCTCACCTGGCATGTGGCTGTGTAGGACAGGGATGTACGTAGTGGTCTTGGGGGCTCTAATTGCCTTGAACGCTCCTGCCGGCTGGGCATGCTCCATGAGCAGGCGAAGGATGCTGCTCTTTTGGGTTGCAGGATATAAATAAAGCTCCACCAGAATGCCAATGTGTTTCTTTGCTCAAGTGCTTGAACATAGTGAGTAATGTGCAAAAAAAAAAAAAAAAAGTAGATAAAGCCATGTTAGCAACATAATGGCAGTGCGTATTTGAAAGGTGGCACCTCCAATTTCAGGCATGTTCTTAGCAGTCTATAATTTAGATAGAGCTGAAGCGTTTAGTCTGTAGGACTTTGTTTTTCTTCCTTCACCTTTTTCTTTAACTGGTGAAGAAAATGACATTCTATGTAAAATGTAATAACCAATAATGAATCCTTTAAAGAGCAACATTATCTTTTCAGCACACATTTCCCCTGCACCTCTCCTAATTATTTGATTAAATATGTGCCTTAGCGGGTTTAGTGTTTACTGGAGTGATCAGGATGAATTCATTTTCCTTGTAGTGAATAGAAGATAGTGTAATTGGGGATCCTGTGTAGTTACTTGCCTTTGTGATATGGGAGGAAAAACAAAACGATGACAGCTATGCAGGATCAGTACAGTCTGTATATTAACTCCAAGCCCTTTTGATTTCATTTATAGCAGTGCACATGATTAGTAGTTTCACCAAATCAACAGAATTGTTCTGAACCTGAAATCAGGAACAACATTCTTTGCTGTGCTTTCTCCTGCGTGGCTGCTCCTTTGGTATCTTCCTGCTCTAGCAAGCTACCTCAGAAACCTGTTTTCTATTCAGGGTGCAAACAGTGCAGAATAAAGTTCTCTTTTAGCATGCACACTGTGAGGACAAAGTCCCTGCAAAGCCCCTGGCTGCAGCGTTTCCTGATGGAGCAGTGGTGAATAAAGAACAGCCAATACTCTTGCTTGGGATTTCAGATAGGAAAATAGGCAAACATTATATTCACAAATTAGAGATGGTTAAACTTCGTGTAAAAGCACTTATCCTAGGTCAGGACAGTCTTCTTCTCTCCTTTCAAGCATCTGCAGTTTGTTTGGTCTGGACCTCACTTGGACAGAAAGCTCCTGATGCACTTCAGTGGGGAAGTCCCGTGATGAACCACAGAAAACCATCAAGAAATGAAAATACAGTGCACTTGGGGAAATATAGTCCACCCACTCAACCTGCCCTACGCACAAGAATGAAAACACAATGAAAGCAGCATAGAAATGCCTGTGAAGTACTGTAGCATCATTTATTAATCTCTGGTTTAGTGTACATGATGTACAAAAGTGTACAGTTTAGAGGGTTTCATGTAAAGATCAATGTTTTCCCTGGGTAGGCGGAATAATTATTTTCTGACAAGCTTAACTCTGAGTCACCACCAGAACATGAAGCCACGATGCTGGGAGGTAGCTCACGTGGCAGCATCTTCCAACAGGCAGCAGGAGGGCTCTTCCAACGCTCCCAACAGAGCCTGGATGCGGTGTGTAGCTCCCACTATCCCCTGTGGACATACTGGCTTATCCTGGCTCATTAATTTTATACTTTATCCTATGCATTGATAGTTTATTTGAGCCACTTTTACAAGAATAACATTCAACATTTTCCTGCTTAATGCCTTGGCAACAGCATTTTGCTTTCTTTCCTTTTTCTTTTCCTTTTTACCAGTGCAAGATGCTGTGCCAAGAAAAATCTAATACTCATCCAGAAAGGATTAACTAGATATCATAGCAATATCCGTCAGTTTGCCCACAGAAGAATGGAAATAGTTTTCTTTTGTGTAACACAGTTTAGAGAGTATTTCACCTTAACTTTTTATGTTCAGACTGTTTGTAGTCCAGAGATAAGTCTTTGCAAGAAAATCGATAATAATTCATGCATGCACAATCCACATCAGCTTCCACAGGACATTAGGTTTTGTATTAACATAACTGAAAATTGGAAAGTTCCTTTTTCAATAGAGTAGAGATAACTACCGTAAGTGCTTTTCACATGTGTGTTTGAGTCCCCTATGAGGAGGGAGACTGTAAAATATAGCTTTGCAGGTACATTGTTTCATACAAGCTTTGCATTGCAAGTGTTTCTGAAAGATAGCATCAGAAATTCATGACATTAGACTAGCTTCATTAGAGACACACTGTGCTGTGGGTTTCATCTAGAGAATTGTAAATGACCAATTTGTCATTTCTTTACCTGTTGATCAAATAAGAATGAGAAATGAGGGAATTCTTAGGTCTGGGACTGAACGGGAAGGAATGTCTCTTTGGTACTGTAAAATGTCTGTCTAATTAGTAGGGGAATGTCAACAGAATATAGGACTTCAAGATCAGGAATTCGAGGGAGAGTAAATATCATATAAAACATGGGTTGCATTGGCCTAGGGACTACGACTTCTCAAAACTATTTTAAATGGTAGCTCTTCTTTTTGTTACTGATGCTTGGGCTCAGTCTTATCAAAAGATGAAATAAATTATATTGGTGGTTGAAGGGATAAAAGATAAAATATGAAGTCTTTCACAGCTTTGCGAGGGGTTTAAAACGAGGGCCTGATTCTCAATGATCTGTGACAGGTCAGTTCTGTAGCTCAACTTTATTATGCTGAAAATCTGCACTGCAAGGCATATTCCAACATTAAAGAAAAGCACTGTTACAACTAGAATTGAAACCATAGAAAAATAAGCCTTCTATCAGTAAAAGTTTGTGCTTTCCTGCTGTCAGACATAAAGATAAATAAACCAATCTATCAGGGTTCCCTTTAAGGTACGGAGACAAGTGTAGATCCTGGTCCTGGCTTTGTGCTCCCTGACTCTGTGGACTGCTGAGATTTGAGGAGTGGAAGTGGCAGTCGGCTGGTCAGACCTCAGGCCACTGATCGGCTTCTTCACAGCCCTTTTGGCCCTACCTGCCTGCATGGGATGACAGGGCTTAAGTCACGTCAGCCCCTAGAAAAGCTTGAGCGAGATCAGAGCCTGCATTCAGCTCACAATTTCAGAAGAAAAAAAAAAAAAAAAAAAAAAAAAAGAAAGTGTAAATTCCCTGGTTGCACCGAGGGTTGAGTGTAGGCACCTCGTGATGCTCATATGCATGGGGCAGATGGCAGCAGTCACTCTCCATCATGTAATTAGATGTGTACCACATTGCATGTTGCTGCTCCATAACTTCCTCCCTCTCTTGATAACCTCCCCCTTACCACCTTGGCTTTATTTGTTAACTTCTGCGAAATTTGTGGAAAGCTCTTGGCATTTTCTGCTCAGGGAATTAGTCCAGTTTGACTGGCTGGTTGAATATGAATCAGTCATATGTGTTGTATTTGTCTTCATTCGCACACATGGGAGGATGAGTGTTTAATGCCTTTGGAGAGGGTTTTAACCCACTGCTAGCTAAGCATTGGATTAGGTCTATCCATTTTATCAAATAATGAAAAGTCGGAACACTCTGGAATCTGTTGTTGACCTGACTGGCACAACTTACTGCTCTCTGAGCTCTTCGTATTGATGGAAATTCTAAATCAGAAAAGGTGTTGTCTTGCTTGGCATGAATTGACTCATTTGTCATCATTCTCACCAGGGAAACCAACAGCTGAATTGGCTGTCAGGGCTGAGCTCTTACAAGCAGCCTCCCTGAACTTGGGTTGTTGAGCATGTGGGGGAAACCTCATAGTAATATTGCCTCCAGTGTTCGCCTGATTGCTGTGCCATGGCTTTCAGAAATAGCTCTTGATAGAGCATATCTCACTTTTCACATGGGTAATTGGGGACATATGGGAAGTGCCTGATCTGAGATATCTACCACTCGAAAATTTCTTAAGTGGAGATGTTCCAAATCTTAAAAAAAAATAAAGAAAAGGAAAAAATAAAGAAAAAAAAAAAAGGAGAAAAAGGAGATAGTCCAAACCCTTTATTCCTTTTGAAAATCCTGGGTATGGATTTTCACTTTGAAATAGATTCACAAACACCATAGTTACTCAATTAAAAATGAAAGAAAATGCGACTCACGAAATCATATGATCAATTTGAAAATATTTATGTTATAGAGATGATCGGTTCTGTGGTATATTTACACTGTTTTATGGAAACATGCATGTGGAAATATATTTACTCCAATAATTATATGCTCCATAATGCTCTAGGAAGAAAATGCATGCCAAGAATAATTCACATAAAAATATTAAGGCCCTGACATAACTAGTGTAGCAGTGATGCAGTTTTCTAAGTGCAAAATTTTTCCCATCTCTTTGGTATGTTGTGAAGGAATAACTAATGCAAATGCTGTTGATAATCATTAAAATTCTGCAAATGAAAAATGACTCACCCCCTTTGTTAATTCTAGCTCATTGCATAGAAGATCTGTGAATGTCTTTGTCAGTGACACTGTTAGCTTTGGAGAATGAGAAGAAGGCTCTTGAGTAGCTTTCCAGTTCCTGGGAAACTTCGTCCTTGTATGGTAGCAAGATTTCAGACTGCCAAAGTGATGTCATTTAATCACCTAACAGGTGCGAAACGGCTCCAAAAATAAAGACTGCATTTGACAGTTCACTTGTGATGTGCTGTGAAAGGGTCTGCGATGGTGGTGATCATGATGATTAAGGAAGGAATATCACCTACATCCCCTGGGGAGGTTGGGGCCTCATTGTTCTCACTTCTAAATAAAATCTCCTGAGAGAGCTTGTCATATAAACTGGAAAGACTGACAAAAGATGAAAACTATTTTAGGAACAGAGAAGAAAAAAGTAAAGGATTACTAATCACCTTGCGACATCTTGAAGCTCTGCTCACAGAGCAGGACTCTGTTGTGGATGTCCTAGAAACAGTGAGTGTCTGTTGGACATGGGACCACGGATGACCCCGAAGGGGTCCAGGCAGCTGGTGGGAGGTGAGGAACAATGTGTCATTATAACTTGTAGGATGTTTCTTGTTAGCTGAGGTGGAGACCAGAAGTGAGAGGCCAAGCTGGTTGAGAGCAGGAGTTGGAATAATTTGTCTTTGACACAGATAAAGTCCTTAGTTTTCATTTAATTGGATAACGTGTGCTACAACCTTGCGATTTGCTAATTTGTTGTACTGGAATATGATTAGAAGATGTTTTGAGACTGGGTGATGAGGAATTTTAATAAGACATTTCTGAGGTGGGGCTGTTCCAACACCAAGGATTTTGTTACAGTATTTTAGGCTCATTGTGACTCTAATGATGTTACAAATGTGGAAGTGAGATAAATGTAAATGAATTGCTATTGAACTGGTGATGAGAAACTTTTAAAGTGTTGTGGGACATATGTAAATAAATATGTAAATTAAATGGTTTGGGTTATAAAAGGACATGTCTGAGGAATGGCTCTTTGGAGGTTCTTTGGATCAGCATCAAGGATGCTGATCATTTGGAGCTTTTACATATGTTAATCATCTTGTTCTTACAGGCCAAAGAGGCTATGAATATAAAAGTGCTAACAGCCTATTACCAAGTTGTTTGCAAGAGTCCTCATAATAGAAATGTTAACTGTATGGCTTAATTTCTACTTAAATAAACCTGCAGCTTGCTGTAATAATTTGCATGTGATTGGTTGGAAGTGGAAGCATCTAAAATAAACAGTGTAATTAGGCCTTATCTTATCTCAGTTTAGCCTGACAGTCAACAAAAGATTTGGGATGGAAAAAACTGTTTGTGTTAGGTGTGAAACACATCAGATACATAGGGGATGGTAACAGAGGGAAGCACAAAGGGGCCAAATCAGTGGATGAGAAAAGTGATCTTTTCAAAAACATTTTGAACGAATTGCGAAGATTTATTTGCCCAAGCTAAAAGAAAATCATCAAACAGGATACAAGATGGTGAGAGACATACACAATTTGGCTAAGGTCATACAATGACTTTCTGAAGTAGCAAAATATAGAATGAAATTTTATAAAGTCTTCTGACAATAAGTAGCAGTCTCAAAACTCTCAAACCTTTCTTTAGGGAAACAATCATTTTGGAGTTTTTTTTGGCATAAGATTAAACCACATAAACCAAAAAAGTAAAAGGATACCTCTGTGCTTTTCTGCCCTTACTCAAACTAAGGATAGATGATGAGGAAGTGTCCCAAACCCACTGCACTGGAAGCTTTTTAAGAGGTGCACATGACGTGGCATGCCACATGGTGCTCTAAGACCTTGTGTAGGAAGAGGAGATCCACTTTATTCCATCTGCGTTCAAATAAATATATATTTTCTTACAGAGTATTTTTTATTAAAAAACTCAAAATGAAACCCGAAGCCCTATTTTCTGCTGCCACGGAAGTGTGCCCATGCACTTTGCATGGGTTGCAAAGATGGTCTAATTTCTGGCTGCAAACATTTCTTGTCTTGCTTCCTTATGAAGGACAAGAGAACCCTCTGCCTGACCAGCACACTCGCAGTCAGCATCAGGGGCACTCCAGAACACGGTAACTCAGACCTGCTTTATGCTCCCAAGGATGAGTGGATTTTTCTTATTATCACTGCTTATTTTTACACCTTGCTGGGGAGGATTGCTCTTGGACCCATTGGTCGTGAGAGGTGGGAGGAGAGATTCAAGTTTTACCCACTTGGAGATCATTGAAGCAAGAAGCGATGCTACTGATATTTCCACAGTAAATCTGTTTTTTAGTCCTTTGAGGTGCCCAGCTCCCCCGAGCTTGGCTTTTTGAAGTAATAAAATCTAATCTAATTTCTGATGTATTTAACTGAAATGTAATTTCCATTTTTTGTGTCCTGTAAAGAACAACTGGCTCTGGGGATCCCTGATAAAGCTGTGGGAGGGACCCCCTGCTTCCATATGCACAGAACTAATCAATCCGCTGCCAGGAGTTTGTGCTAATATCTGTGGTGATTGCAGCTCACGTATAATGAAGACAAATCCTGTTCTGGCTAACGATCAATAATTCAAGGGGGGAAAGGGGGAGCCAGGAATGGTGGATGGAAGCTGCAGGAGCATCTGCCAGTGAGAAGCTTTTTGAAAACAATGAGCTTTAAAAACAGAGTGTAGGACAATTACTGAGAATTACTGAACATCCTATGGGTAAGAGGAAGACCATGTGAATACAAAATACCCCCTAAGCCCCTTCCCCCTCCGCCTTCCAAAATCCAATTCCTTTTAGGAAGTCCTAGGAGACATATTTAGAGCCTATTAGAATGGCAGGAAGCCAGTTTTTAATCAGCAAGCTAATTCTGGGATGACATCATGCAGACCAGTAGCTCTACCTGCATATGTTAACGTTGAGGGAGCTGAGCTGGCAACCTCAGCCTGATTTTCTCGGGTTGCAGCACCACAAAGCTTTGGGGAACTAGGAACTGTGCAGGGAGAATGGAGCAAGCTTGGGAGGCAGGAGAGGAGGTCGAGTGGGTTGTTTGTAGCACTGATCTTTCCTTTAGGGAAATGTGATGCATTTGTTCACCAATGGTGTAGGCAATATGAAAAGCACAGAGAGGTGAGCAGACCCATGAAACAGCCCAGCTGCTCTTTTGGCCATGTTGGTGGACCCATAAAGTGTGCTGATGGCATTAGGAACCTCGAGGAGATGGCACTGTAGCTCATCTCCTCCATCAAGACAGTTCTGGCTCCCAGGTGCAGAGCAACACCTCAGCACCACACCACATCAATCCTTTGCTGTGGGCCTTAATATTTAACCATACATGCCTCATATTTTAAAATATTAATTGGACGTGGGCTCTAGATGGCTGCCATAGCATCTGAATCAAGTCAGAGAGATGGTGTTAACAAGCACAACGAGGCAGAGTTTGGTCTTTTTGGGTTGTTATTTGTCGTCTACTTCAAAGCACTGTGAAAGGGTTAAAAAGCTGCATGAGACTTTCCTCATGCTGAGACAAGAGAACTAAGGGTGTATTGATTTCAGGCTTTTTTTTTTTTTTTTTTAGCACTATGAGCTCCGTTTTTCGCTTGCCCTGCAAAAGTGATTATTCGACATAAATACAGATGGTTTACAGTGTTTACAAGTTAGCTGATATAGCAAGTCTCCTTGTCATGTGCCCCTGGAATATAGGGTAGGGTCAGAACTGCCAACCTTGAGCATTCCAAAATCACAAGTGAATGCTTCTAGAAATCACAAGATTCGCACAGAAATCATGAGATTTTTTTTCTTTTCCTGAAAAAAGAAAAAGAGCTATAAGTTTGCCATGATTTCTTTTCTGAGCCTGTAAGGGCTTCCTTGCTTATGCTAGTCAAATTTTATCACATGACTCTGGAAGCTGGGTTTTTAAGATAAAAACTGCCAAAACTGTGTGAGATGACAGTGCTGAAAGCTGATGGCATCACATCAACTCAGCTGTATCTTGATTCTCTTTGGGAACGAAAAGTAAAGGGGTAGGAGAGTTCTGCTTCCTCCTCAGGAATATTTTAGTGTGAACTAAAATTTTCTGCTCGGTCACCTAAAAATAGAATATAGAATAGAGAGTGTTATTATTATTTAAACCCCCTACTACGTTCACCCTTAAAACTGCAGGTAGGAGTGAAATGATGAGTGACTCTATACAACAGAGAGATGACAAGCCCATGAAGTAGGTTCCCCAGAAACGCAGCCATCACTCCTGGCACACAGGGGAGAGAGGCTTGGAAGGGCTCATGGCCTCACTACCTACTGGTGCGAGGGAGGGATTTAGCAGAGTTTCATGCTTAGAGATTTTAGTGGCAACAAAACCTTGCCAAGGCCAAGGATGATATAGTTTTGCTGACTATTTTCTTCGCTCTAATTTCACAGAAACGTTATTGGAGATTTGAGGGAGACTGAAAAGTCCAGGCAGATTGGTCACCAGCAGATGGGTGATCAGGAAGGAGTTCGTGCTTCACTCTAGTTCAGACTCAGACTCAGACTATGGTTGAGGTTGGAAGGGACCTCTAGAGATCATCTAGTCCAACCCCCCTGCACATGCAGGGTCACCTAGAGCACACGGTAGAGGAAATGAGACTTTCCTTTGGCTGGTGGTCAGGGGAGAGTGGCTGTTTCAGAAGGAATGGGAAATACTGGAAACTGAACTGTGATGAGATCACATGGGGATATGCAGCTCACTTAGGAGGTACCTTGGACTTACGTCCAGCTGCTGATCATCTTGCCACTAAGCAACTCTCCTGTCCTTAAACTCCCTTCATAACATTTCTAGTTTGCTTTCCGGCCCTGTGTGTGTAAGATCTTTTTTGTTACAGACTAGGAGGAGCTAATAATCTTCCTCAATCTCTCTAATTTTCTGCTGCCACTGCCCTTTGGGCATCACTCTCTGGTGCTCTCTCCTGGATCCTCTTGTATCAGTCTTCAAGGCCTAAATGCCACAGCAGCTACCCTAGATCTCCCATGATTTGACAAGAAAGCATCTTTGAAAACTGAAGAGAGAAGAAAACTGAAAGCTAGTTCCCTGCATCATAGCGTGGGCCCATTGCAGACAGGTCTGGTGGAGGAGCTAGTGCCTGAGTGGACAGATGAAATGTCCTTCCTCCCGGCCGAGACCAGACCAAGCACACCAGAAGCATCTGCAGGAGGAGGGCTTTCCCTGTCCCCACAGTAATAGTTTGCAGACGAAAAGAACATCGCGTTCCCGGGGCTGACAATCTAGGAGCTTTAGTCAGTGCTAAATTCACTTTAATAATAATCCTCAATGAATCAGGCGGGGAATATTTCACAAGCTTAAAACACCGATGAACCTGCAAGATTGTCTTAAATGCAAACCAAGGAAAGTGAGAGCTTCCAATTTATTCTGAGAGGGTACTCAGAGAGAGACTGCAGTCATTTTATAACATAAGAAAGCTGTATCTTGGTAGGGAGGGAAACATTATAGCATTTATGCACAAAGTCCTTCATTTTCCTTTTCTCCACTTTAATACTGCAGTCCTTTTTACCAGCTGAAGTAAGAATGAGGGGCCAGCATCCCATCTGCCTCTGCTGGATGTTAAGCTGATGTATGTAGAATGGGAGTAGCTGGAGACCCAGTGGACTTGCATGGGATTCTGAGACACAGCAAAGGCACATATGCTGCAGTTCCGACTATGTCATTTTACTGCTATATGTAAAACACCATCTGTGGTGCAGAGACCTCTGCTATGAGGGAGATGCACATTCAACCCGGAAAATTGTCAGCTGAAGTGCTATAAAGTTCTCTATAAGTGTCTTCATCACTCATTGCTTGAGAAAAGGACCTAATATCACAGAGCATTGTAGCAAGAACTGATGTAGATGTAGTGAGCCAAGAACAACACTGGCGTAAATGGGCCAGCTTAACTGACTTTATTAGTAGAAGCAAGAACCGACTTTATTAGTGCTCCATGAACAGGGGTGTAACTCCACTGAATTTAGTGGTACCTTAATGCAACACCCTTCAAAGATGCAGTGAGGGGACTGGCAGGTGTTTTAACACGTGATTTAATTTGGCCCACAGTCTTCTTGTTTAAAGATGCATTGTATGGAAAGCAGGATCCCAGAGGTGCCAAACGCGCATCCTTCCTAGCAGGGCTGTGCAATTCTGCAAGGTCATCCAGAGGGAGGCCCTTAAACTTCCCCTTCACAGTTCTCTCCAGGCAGCGGCGGCCTGAAGGAGGAAGCTGTCTCCATCTCCCACACACAGGGACCAGCAGCTCCAAAGACATTAATGACCTTTTATTGTGGAAGTCGGCCTTGAAAGAGAAAAGCAAATAGCTCTGCTTTCCTGACATGTGCAATACTACTGACTGCCACAGAGTGTCCTGATCCAGTGCCCAAGAGTCCTGGGACATGCTTGGGAAAAAGAGGGGTGCTGCGTGCTCTGCTGCAGCTCCACCATCAGGCTAACGGATGAAATCAACGTTGCATTTTTCTCCACTAACTCAAGACCTCTTTAGAATTATTTCCTGATCGAACAAGAAAGGAGGGGAAAAAAAAAATCCATTTCCTTCCAGCGCCTGCAAAATGGCATTTTTTTCTGCTGAAGACATCTGCGAATGGCCCGTGTTTGCAATGCCGGCCGCTCTTCGCTGTGCGGCTCTCCCGTTTCCGGAGGCCTGGCAGCTGGAGCTGGCAGCGCCGGCTCTGCCGTGGCCAGCAGGAGGGCTCATGCCAAGTAAGTGGCTCATTAGCAGTTGCAGCAGCGGGGAGCTCGCTGTTTAGTTGCTCTGCTCTTGCCTGTAGATTGGGCTTGCTGTTGAGCTCGGCGCTCGTAAAAGCAGCGTGAAGTTTAGCGACGTTTGCCTCTCACCAGCAGGCAGCAGCTCATTCATCACAGCAGTGGCGAGATCTTGGGCCATGGTGCAACCACAGCAAGGGAAAAACGAGGCTGGGGAGAGCGGGGAGCTGGCAGGCAGCTCACTGCTGTGTTGGAGGTGCAAGGACAGGGCAGAGAAGGAAGGAAAGGGGGAGATGTGCTTTTTCTCTCATGGGAGTGGTACCTCTGCTCATTGGGCTTCATCACTGCAATTGCTAGAAGTGAGGAAAACACAGAGATGCTGGCAGAGGGTTCAGAGTGGAAAAGAATACTGAATGTTGGCCTGTTTATATGGGGTCATCTGAAAGGTGTGTTATATAGTACAAATTGGGTGTGTTATATAGTAGGAAGCCTCTTGTTTTATGGCTAGAAGGAGCAAGAAGGTCCAGGCTGACTTGGGACTGGATTCAATCTCTAACCATTACAGCCCTTCAAGGGCTCCAGGAGGGGTGGACATGCATTTGGTATTACTGTAAAAATCACACAGGTGATGAGGATGGAAGAAACTCAAGGTACAAACGTAGAAGAGCTTAGAAGGAGGGAAAAGTCCCATAAAAGCTGGACTGGGGAGACAGGAGAGAAGAAGGAAAGATGCTCCTCTATGCAGCAAGCAAAGGCCTGGGAATAAGTCCCAGCACACACAAACTCTCTCGCTTAGTACAGAATATTTAGATTATGACTAGAGATGCTCCTCCTGCTCAGAGTACACAAAATCTTCACAGTTCATCTCACAAAAGCAAACAAACAAAAGACAAAAAAACAATGAATGTAAGTAAAGTGAAAAAGGAAGAATTGCTCTTCCTTTTAATACTGGAGGAAGTAAAATCCTGAATCTTGTGAAGGAAGCTGGGTTATAGAATCAGGAGTTAAACTCGGTTCTTTCAGGCTGCCGCATATGGGCTTTTTGCAAAACTCTCCTCTTTCCCAAGTATGTGATCTGAGGATAATTATGAGACAAAATATGCCATTCTGATTTTTCACATTGCATTTTTGTACTTTCTGCTACCACAGTCATCTGAGAAGAAAAGGCCATTTTGTGCAGTGAATATACCCAGAAGGTAGTTTAGGCTGTAAGCAAACTGTTTTGGTCTTTCTGCACAGGAATACAGAATAACTCAAATTTCTTTGCTTGCTTCTTGCTAGCAGAGCCAAGCGCTGCCATCTGAACTGGAAATGTGATGTGGTGATTAATGTGGAAACTTCTGCCATATGGTGCACCTTGAGTCAATGAAAACCACAGCAGGGTTAACTCAGGCCATAAAACGTGAAACTATTGGTACGTTCATGGTCTGATGGGCAATGTGGCTCTGGGGCTGAGCCTGTTCCTTGACCATTGGCTGATTTTATGTGATCAAGTGGGTTTATTTGGGTACATTTTGTGAACCGTTTATAGCTTGCATTCTTCTTCTCCCTAGCTTTGACGTGAAGCTGCGATCCAGGATGAATTAATGAAGTTAATGCGACTGTATACATCCTTCCCCCAATGCTACAGCATCAACAGCAGCCTGATTTGTTCTGGTGTGGTGTAGAGGTTGCTTGAGTTTTGCCCATCATTTATTTTGATCCTTTGCAGAGAGGAACTGACCAGGCTCAAGGGCAAAGTTTTAGTGGCTCTCAGAGTAACATCCAACACTTGCAGAATGATTCAGCTTGAGAAGTGGAAAGTCTAACCTGTGCATGCAGCCTAAGAGGGGGACATGTGCCAGTTGTGTTTTATGCTTGCCCTGTGCTTGTTGACAACTCAGCCACCACTCTAAGTAAATGCTATGCACATAAACATAGCAGATTAAAGGTGCCCTTAATGTTTCTATAGCATGTACCTAGAAATGTCATGAAAGATAGATAGGTAGAGTCCCTTGGCACCATCTCTAATTCATGTGTTTGCAACTTTAATCCTTAGCTTGATGGTGTTTTAATTGACAGAATGTAAATTCCTTTTTGTGGTAATCCTTCTGGCGCATGGAGCTGTGGACAGATGCTCTCAGCTCACAGTCAGCAAGTGGGAATAGACAGGGGGGCTGGCACTGAAGTGCTATTTACACAAATATTTCCTGGCTTTTTTTTT
>NW_010579180.1:177443-278650 GCF_000705375.1 Tinamus guttatus | reverse complement strand
TGAAGTTTACAGTAATTGCATCTCTCCTTGCTGTCTCTCCTTTCATGATTGTTGCAATAGAACTGTGGCATTTTTTTTCCTGGACCTTTCGAGCTGCTCTTAATGAAGTCTTTGAGTCTTGTAAACACAGGAAAAAAGTTGAAGGTATTTGGGAATGAAGAGGGAAGCCATACATGAGTTTGCTCTGAAGGACTTTCCTCCTTGCCAGCAATTTTTAGCTGAGGAAAGTTATTCCCTGCATTTGTTTTCCAATGGGATCAGAAAGGAGGATGCCCAATTAGAAAGGAGGAGGCCATGAAGAGTCTTGCAGCTCTGGAGAGGAAGGTACCAACAGCCAGACTTCTTCCAGTGCTCCCTCTAGCTCTGCGTAGAGTCATATCCTCTGGTAACTTAGATTAGCTTGGTGACCCACCAGTGCTTTCAGTGTTCGCAAACCAAGTGGAGACCTTAGAAGAGAAGGCATTCCCATGAGATGTGTCGAGCCCTTGCTGTGCTCCTCACACAGCTGAACCAGCAAGATGAGACATGCCTAAAAATGGAAGATGCTTTTACAACCTATTTTAAAAAATTAGTCAGGCTTTTTTCAAAGTTGCAAAGAAAGCAACATTCAGATTTTTTTTTTTTTAAAATACTTTCGTTTGCAGTATTTTGGTCTATCCAGCTTGAATAAGAACATCCTCTACTAAATTCCTGTTAGGTATTTACCCATAATAACAGAAATACTGACCATTTTTGTTATTTGTTATACCAAAAGAGCCCCTGCTGTGCACAATCAGAATTTTGGTGGAGAGTGAAATGAACAGCACCCAGGAAAGAATTTGATCTAATGATATAGGAGTCAATAGGCTTTTATTTTAATATAGCTCTGCATTTACCAGTTTGGGGATATAAATAATATTCCCAAGCCTTTCAGAAAGCTAAGCTGTGATGTGTCTATCTTAACTCTTCTGCCTCATTTTTCCCCCAGCCGCTCAGTCCCCGCTCCCTGCATTGCAAGAGCCAGGACAAAACCAAGAAACTCCCTAAACAACTGGTTTCTTCCTGGTATTGCTCTTCCTTCCCTGCACAAACAGATTTCTCTGAATTCCCCTGAACTGTTTTTTTTTCCCAAATAGTGGGAATATCCGTGATGCTGCGGCTGCCCGGCTCTCGGTTGCAGCGAGGGGCAATGGGGTTGTCTGCGAAGGCCGACGTTGCGGCACCGTGTGCTCAGGCCTCTTGTCTGACCTCCCTGAGCTTGGCTGCTCAGTGATATGCAAGGACAACTACAACACAGATGTCCTTTCCCTTTATTTCTGCTTGATTTGCTTGCCCTAGATTCAAAACTTTGACTACTTCTCAAGTTGCTGCTGTAAAACAAGGTCCATATGTACTGCCCTTCATCTCGTAAAGTGCAGAATGAAAAAGAAACTTTCCAGTCCTAAGCTGGGTCATCTGAATTAACTCGCAGTGCTCCCACATAAGCTTGTGCAGCATCTTCCTTGCTCCCTGCAATTCCATTGCAACCCTCTGAGATGCTGTGAGGCACCAATAGACATGACACCAATGGCACCACACACCTCTCAACAGCTTCGTGGGAGTCAATCCACTGAAAATCCTCTTCAGCTTGTTTTGGAAGAAAGACCTAGACTTTTGAGCATGAAACCAAAGAATGAAAGTCAAACAAGATCCAGGATTTATTTCCTTAAATGCAATCATTCACAGGTCAGAAGGTTTGCCTATTATTTCTTTACCTTCATCCATGCTCTCTCTTCACAATCTTTAAATATTTAATTGCCAAGAGCACCTCAGCAACCTGCTTGTTGCTGGGCTGAAGCACCACACTGGGGCATTCAGTGATTCCTCATCTGTGCCCTATCTAATTTCCTCTGGATAATGTTTATACATGGCATCTTCCAGGTGATGCTTGGACTTCATTGGACTTCTGCAGTTTTGCAGCTTGAGCTCTGTGTCCACCTGTAGCTGTGGCAACATAATGGTATAGCAACCATTTTTATACATATATATATGCATACATATGATATATGTATATCTCAAGGGGTGCTGTAGGTGAAGGGCAGAGGTGTGTGCAAAGGGCATCTCAGCTGGGTGGGCCCTACCTTATGCAAGATGGAACTCCTGCTTCCTTTTCCATTTCTGTTTTATGCTGTTGTTAGGACACCACTGATACAGCGCTATGAGCCCATGTTGTCTTCTGCTTGTGCAGTCAGGATGGGGACTTCATACCACGACGCTGTTCCCCTGCCTCATTAATGCCTCGTGCTGCCCCCTCAGCACAGATGCTGGCGTGTTCATCTCCAGTTTTCTTGGGTGGGAAAGCATCACTACTATTTAGAAACCCTTGGAAAGTCTCAGGGAGCCTGATATTTGCTGTTCTTATGAGATTAAAAACTGCCCATAATCAGACCAATGAACCATAAGCCTCATGTTGTAAAAGTTTCTGAAAGCTAAGCCCAGTTCTCATCAGTGTCTGAGCTAGGGAAATTTTCTTAAAGAACCTTTTGAGTGACCACTTGCTTTTTTTTCTTTCCCCAATCATCAAACAGCAGATACTTGAGCTGACAAGTGAGATTAATAGCACCAGTTAGAGACAGATCAGGTGTAGTACGAGACAGAGAGGTGGAAACTTCACACCCCTGAAACTTAAACTGAAGTTGCCATGACTTCTGCAAGTCTAGCCTTCCATGCAGCACTTTTCAGGCACATTAGTTCTGACATGCAGCAACTTCCTTTTTTTTTTTAAGTTTGTTATCCTTATGCTATTTTTCCTGTGTAACTTTCCCTTGGTGCCTACAAAATCCACTTGCTTTTTTGATCCTGAACTGCTCCCAGTCAAAGATTGACAAAGGAATTAAAGAGCAGTCTAATTTCAGGATGCAGAGAAAGACCCATGAGGACACACTAACTTTGCAAAGTTTTGAATGCAGAAAATAACACACTCTTTTTCCACCAAGCAGCCTTTGAGATAAACATTTCCTCCCCGTTAGCAGATTTCTGATGCTGACCTTGGGGCAGGTAAAGTAGCTCTGCATGTTCTGGGCATGGCCCTGCATGATGCAAAGACTGAACTCGAATGGTTTGTGTTGGGCACTCCACCAGCTCAGCGGTACCCTGAATCCTGATGAGAGCTCTATAAGTAAGAAAGCTTTCTGTTTGTATCTTGAATTCTACATTCAATAAAGCAATATATTTCAATTTGGGGTTAAACAGGAACATTTTATTCAAGCCTAGCAGACCTTCTGTTTCACTTGGAGTTACTCAAGGATGCATTATGCATTACAAAAATACAGCCTTGTTACATAGTGTTTGTAAGTTTTTCTCCAGAGACTTCACTTTTTGACCATTTCACAATTTCTGAAAACAGTTGTCAAACTCTGTTCACATTCACCAACCCTGTCTGTATTCAGCAAAGCCTAAGACAGACACTATGAGGAAAAGTCTGATGGAGAATGTTTTGTGATCAGTACTTCACGATCTGATTTGATCCCAAATTTGCTGTTTGGCTCTTCAGTTTTTATTGTTCATGGCATTAAGAGCAGAGAGAAGCTCTGGAGACAAATGTCATGGCAGTTGCACCGTGTCCTAGCAGCAGTGAAAAAGTCCTTGTCTAACAACCTGAATGGTAACTGTAATATATGAAGAGTGATTTAGTTTCTCCATGTTTATTGGACCAAGTGCTGATGAATATAAACCCTCACTGATCATGGACTTTACAGTGTGGGTTTATTTGTATCATTTCAAAAGACTTCAATGGCTTTTGCATTTTCATTTCATAATGATAAATTGCCTGAAATCATTCCTCTCAGAACAGATTCCCCCAGCTTTGGCTCCTGCTAGGATGTTTCATTTTGTGTTGAAAATTGCAATAGGAAATTTCCTTGAGCTGTTGATATGTCAGAGTAGAGTTTATTATCACTCACAGTCCCAATGTATTGGAGCTGTGTGAAAGATTTTGTAAATAATATGACACGGATAGGAACTCATTTGATGCTGTGACAGGTGGTGAATATTCCTAGCCAGCCAGGCAGGGTGAAATGAAGTACCAGGAAGTGCAACCTTTTCTGGTAAGAGGCTTTCTCACTTGGTAATGTGTATTAGTAATTAATTAGTAATTTTAGCAGAGAAAAGAAGATTTTGGTGGCTGACTCTGCCCCATATTAAGGCAAACAGCACAATGTGTTGTCCTGTCATGCTGTTGTTATACCTCTGTGTGGATCTCATATATCTATTATCAATTGAAGATGGTTTCTGCACCTGGTCTCTGGAATTCTGTTCCCTTTCTGCTGCAAGCATATTTTTTTGAGCATGTATGAAAACTGCTGCTTAGCACTTCTTGAAGAGGAAATTCTGGTGATAATCATCACAATCCACAGCCAAAGGGCATTATAACCTCTTAGATCACTTTGGTGGATAGGAGAGTTGACCCCCTTCACAAGTCATTTTCCCCAACTCTATTTTAAAGATATTTATTAAATATCAAACCGCTCAAAGTTAGGAAATTCACGAAATTGGAAATAATTGGATGTTTAAATGCATTTATTTCCACCATTATCCCCTTAAAGCTGATGGCTGCTCCAAATACCACTCTTGCAAGGATGTGAGTCCTGTAAGGGCTTTATTGAATGGAAAATGAGAGGTGCTGCCTGACGGAGTCTACCTTGCAGTGTGGAGAATTAACAAATTTGTGTAAACATTGAAAACCATGCCTGTATTATATTACAGCTCATACTCATCTCTCATTTAAGCCAGGGTAAAGCCATTCATCTATTAGCTTTCAGGTGAATGTAGCAGAAGGAAATTAATTTAAAAATGTATCCCTGCTTTGCCCAAGTGTCATTATCTGGGTGTCTAATCATAGTTCTTAATTTACATATGAGGAAATTGACACATGGAGAGAGAAATTTTCTCATTATCAAATGAATATCTAATGCTAGGCAGCTAACTATTTATTCGAAATTTTAACCTTGACATGTCATGTGTCAAGTTCCTCCTCTGTGTAAGCATTTGTAGGGCCAGGGATTAGGCGTTGATCAGAACTGGACTACGAGTCTACCGATTTCTTCAGAATGCTGTCGCTAAATCAATGGAAAAAATTCTTTCAGCTTCGACCTTTCTAAGCTGCTTATTTCAGGTCTTGCATCCTTGGTATTTGCAGTGCGTATCTCTAAGGCTATTCCTCTTGGGCAGTTAGTCGTTCCAATTATTTTTAAAGAAATTTTGTGCACAGTTCAGTGCTGTATCCTTTCCTCTTCTCTCTGCTCAGGACTCTCCTGGCGCTTAGTAGCAGTTTCAGTGTTAGTTTATATGCAGACAGAGTATGGATTTAGTCTTCCTTCCATATTTTTCTGGTGGATTTTTGTCAGTGTATTAGTCATAGCCCAAGTGGTGTTTCCAACTGGATGCTGCTAATCGTTTACTATTCGGTACAGCTATGAGATTTTATTTTTAGGTTGTGTCACTCCATGTTTTTACATTTTCAGATAAATCCATCTCTGATGACTCCTGTTTCTGAGTTACAAAATCTAGGTTTCATTTTCAGCTCCAAATTGTTATTTCATTCATGTATTAACTTAGCTGCTAAGATCTCTTGATTTTGTTTATCAGGCTTTTCCAGAAGTTGTTTTCATTTCACCAAGCCCCAGCAGATCGTCTGGTGCACGCTGGCTCTGCTACAGGCCTTGCATTGCAAAAGGTCTGTTGGCTGTTGACCGTGGTACTCTGATACCTACAAATAGCATTAATGCAGATCCATAACTGACATTCTGATACATTTAGTAGGGCCAGTCTTTCTCAGGGAAACGGAGTCATTCAATCTGGAAACATCATCACAGCCTTACTGCTGATGGGAAGGTGAAAGGGAGGTGAGAGATTGTGAGTTCACCCTCTGAGAATTTCCTTTAAATTTCATCTTCCCACCACCCTAAGAACTCCCCAGAAGTTGCCTCTCCTGAATTGGTTTCCACTCAAATTCTTCTTGTTTATAGGGGGGTTATAGGAGCAAACAAAGGGCTGGAGACTATGGATATAAACAAATCTGTCTAGACCTCTCAGTTCTGGAAATTATTATAATTTAATAATACAGAAGCTTTTTTTTTTTTTTTTCAGATTCATCCTCTTCCTAGTGATACTTTAGGCCAGGTTTAGACAAGGCAGCAGAGAACAGTAATAAAACACGAAAGGTGTGTTGGACCACACCAGCCACAGCAATGGAAAACCATAGGAAAAGTTTGATTTCTTGGATGTTTCAAACAAATGCTGAGGAAGAGCTCAGGTAAATGGAGCGTGAAGGAAGAAAAAGAGATCTCACGGAGCTAGGCAGTAGTGGATGGTTCACTGAAAGCTTTGAAAATATTTGCAGGTTTGGTCTTAGCTTCAGATTTATAGAAGAACCCAGATCATTCAAGCTGCACCTGATTGTACAGTGGGCAGTTGTACACAGCTTTATGTGGAATGGCGAAACTTGTTCTGCTACTTGTAATAGCTTTTCTAACATGACTGAAAAGCTTTTCACCTTGTTGTCAGTCTCTTTTTATATTTTATTTTTATTGTGTTTCATGGAGGGGGGACTATCCTTATCTTGTACCATTTTAACGTTGTCATGGGAAACTGGTTTCAAGCAGGCAATTTCTCTCCCTCTCTCCTTCCCTCTTCCCTGCAGAAGCGAGTGTGTCCGTGCAATCAGTGCCCTCCTCTCTGCACCTGCAGTTCTGCTGGGAGAGCAAATCAGTTCGACACAGTCAGAGCTACCCGTATTTGCCTTGCAGTTGTAAGGGAAACAAAAAGAGCCCATCTTAACCATACAGAAAAGAAAGATTTTATTTCGCTGTCTCCACACAGTGCTGAAAAATTGTTTGGCGTAATGCAATCAGTATGAAATAGTCTGAGCTTCAGACCACTGATGGCCCACGATGTTTCTGAAGGGTCAGGCTTGCAAATCAAAGCAATTTAAAGAAGATATGTTTCCATGAGCCACATGCAGGCTACTTTCTACTGCTTTGGAAGTTATCCTATGGCCAGGTTGGGAACTGTTGGCACAGGAAACAAAGAACTGAGCTGGCTCTCAGGAGACCTGTGTTTTATTCCCAGATTCCTTATTCTGCCAGAAATGAGCTGGGTTAAATCACACAAACTCTCTGTGCCTCAGTTTCTCCATGTGTAAAATAGAGTAGAGCCTATCACAGAATCACAGAATAGTTGAGGTTGGAAGAGACTTATCTCTTTATAAAACTCTCTGAAATCTACAGCCTGGAGGTACATGATAAAAATGAACTGGCCCTGAGATCATTATTGCTGCCATTCAGGCACTGGGTTTCATCTGTGTGTTCACCGTAGCTTTATCCTGGTGGCTGTTTTGTCACCTTTTTCAGATATACTTCGAGCCTTTTGTCTTGTGTTTTGCAGTTGGAAGATCTCCCTTCAGAGAGCTATACCTTGGACTCATTAACTCATTTAAAATCTAACTCAAGTTCTTTTCTATTTTTTTCCACCTTGTCTAATCTCCTTTTATTGTTGCTTTATGTGCTTATCCGTGTGCTTCATGAATGGCTTGTTTTTGCTATTCTGCACTGTGCTTTGATTCTTTTGAAAGGCACTGTGTTAAATCTCTAATAAAGTGTAAGCTATTCATGTCACACTCAGCACTAGAGAGCAGAGTCCCTTATGCTAATGGTCAGTGCAAGCTTCCTATAAACTGTAGGGGACTCAAAGGGTGCTGTCACAGCACAGAGCTGTGAAAGGAACAGGGAAAGGAAGATGCCTTCTATCAAGTTCTTACAGGCAGCTTCTTTCAAATTTCCCCCCCACCTTAATTTCCTAAGGAGACAGAGCAATAGTTTTCTAACTCCAGGTACAACAGGAAAGCTGTCCACATTGCAGGGAATTCAGTGGGGCTTTTGGTGCCTATAGGAACAAGCTGCACCCAAATGCTGCGATGACCTCGGCTATGTGATGTAGAGCAAGGTCAGAGAAGCCCACCTTTGTATGATCTTTGCCAATTGGGCCAACATAGAAAGATGCTCATGTGGAACAGATCTACTTTTAGCTATTCTTTAATGAATATTGCCAAAGGCATGGTAAGCAGATTTCTAATGTGCTATCTTTAATATTCACATTGGCTTCCAAACCCAAAAGCCTCTCTTCCAGTCAGGAGAGTGAACCGTACGATGGGTCCTGGGGAACTGCTCAAAGCAGCTCACATTTCGAGCAATGCACACCCACAACAACTCCTTCAGAAATGGCCCATGATTAGACACATAAGTGATTGTCCACTCACGAGTTCCAAATAATGGACACATTTGAGAAAATGACAATCTGCTGGCAGATAGTTTGCAAACAGAAAAAGAGATAAAATTCGTCAGCTAAATGATTCATTATGGCTTTCTCTGACTTTTTCATGGCAAAAACAAACCATGCATAGCTCCACCAGGCAGTTTCTGAGCTTTGTAATTTCCTTCTGTGATTGTCATGCATATAATATCTTATTACATTTGATATTAATGGCAGCATGGTGCTCAGGTATTGAAAATCCATATGGCTTGTGTAATATTTACAGTATGACAAAGTAATAAGTCACAGCGACAGCCTGCTGTTGTGCACTTCTAGCATTTTGCTCCAAGCAAATGCAGAGAAGTACCATGATGTTCACTGGGGTATAGATGAGTCTGGCTTTTAATTAGTTGGATTTGTGGCTTATGGTGGTGGTGATGTCAAGAGTTGGGATTGCTCTTCATATATTATCTTAGCACAAAGACTGATAGAGGAATAGCTAAGTGCAGTTTGAAGGCTGTGGTTGCATTTTGGATCTTCACTGCACTCTGGCAAAGTGGATGGGGGAAGCATAATGAGAACACCTTGATCTTTCTGGTGGAACACCCCATTTGCTGAAAACATGCACACAGAGAAGGGAAGAAGTTCTTCCATCTGCTACACAGCAGTTATGGGGGCATCACCATCTAGCTGATGAACCAGAAACAGTTTCAGGAGAGGATCATGGAGCTGTGACCCTTAAAGTGCACAGGAGCTATGGAGACCAACCAGACAGAGAAAAGTAGAGAAGGCAGGAGACGACAAGCCCAGCAGGCTGGGTGCAGATGGCAGCCAGTAGCACCTAAGTAAAATATCCACCAACCAAGGAGCAAAATGTCAAGCTTATGCTGTCAAGAAAGGGGATAAGATGAGGATGTTATTGAGAGTTTTAACAAAACCTAGATTTGAGAAGACAGTAAATATATATATACATATACGCAGCTTTGTCTGTTTGCAGCTTGTGAGGAGAGGGAGAAAGGGGAGGTCAGAGATAACTGACAGAGGCTGGACCAGAGCAACAGGAAGGAAATTGCTCTTGGGAGCAGGAGGAACAGGATAGAGGCTAGAGAGACAGCCCCAAGTGAAAGGCCAGACAGAGAGAGCTACAAGAAAAACACAGCTGAAACTTCTGCTCAAGGAGAGTGGAAAGTGGTGCTTTTAAGTCTTCATGACCCCACATGTGTAATGCAGGACACCTGCTGCTCCTTTCTTTGTGAAAGCTGTGGAAAATGGCCCCATATCTGTGTGCCCTGCAGCTGTGTGCAGCTCTTTGCACAGTGTGCATGCAGCTCAGCAAGCTGGGACAGCACTGCCCACGCAATGACACCCCCATAAAGACACCAGGCTCCACCACAGTGGCCTGGGCTGAAGTGACACTTCGGTTCCCCACAAGCTGTTTGCAACACAGGCAGGTTTCTGAGTCTGCATGCCCAAATCTGGCACTTAGGTTTTACTCTCATTTCTAGCCAGAAGACTTCTTAAAACGATGGGAGCTTATCAACATGAAAAACTTTCCAGAGAGTCTATTTCTTGGGGGACAAAGTGGAAATGGGATCTCCTCCTCCAGAATGCAATGGCCTTTTCCAGGGGACAGTTTAATCTTTCAGAGACAGATGAATATGAGACTCAGTAATCTGGTAATACAGGCAGAAGATGAGGGGAGACGGAGAGAATTTCAATAAAGCAGCTGAACAAGCTGCTGTCGCTTCCTTCAGAGCCCCTGGATAATAAACCTGGGGTGGAGTTCACCCAAAGCAGGTGGCAAAGTGTGGTCTCAAGGGCATAAAGCTGCTTTATAATATAGCAGCCAGTCCATTCCACCCTCCCCTTGCACCATTACGGCCCCTTATGACTTACTTAATTGCCTCCTCCTAATCCAATTCCCCCATTTTTATTGCTTTTCAATATGTACCCTCATAGCTCTCAGGCACTGTACTCCTGCTCATCCCTCCCAGGTTTCGTGGACTCATTCTGTATTCTTGCACAGGCTCTTGGTTTCCTCAGCGAGAGCTTGCCTGTAACCTGAGCTGTCTTTAGGGTTTCTGCTGGCTGTCAGAAAAGGAGTAGATTTTGTCTGGCCTGTGTAAGGCAGCAGAGCTGGATGTCACTATAATTTCTGCTTTCAGAGCACTAATCTCTCAATAATAAACTGGGTACCTGGCACTGAAAACCAGCTGAAAGTACATATCTGTGAGAGAATCCTCACTCATACTGTTTTTTATACTGTTGCCCTGCAGAGCCAGACCTCTCTTACTTGCTATAGCACTTGAGATAATGTGATGTCCCAACAAAAAAACAAGGGCCAGTGCTTGGATGAGTTACAAGAAGTGCCACTTTGCCAACCCAAAATCCCTCTGCAGAAGTCTTGCTGCCTGTAACCCCCACAGCAAAGTTGGCTTCTTGGGTTGTTTTTATTCTTGTAGAGATGTCATGTCTGACAGCTGCTGTCACCCTATGATTAAGCCAGCAATCACTCCTAGCTTCTTTTGATAGAATATGAGCCCTGACTGATTAACAAAGTGGCCTTTGGCCTCAGGTTAATAACAGATTTCACAGCATTGCTACAGTGTAATTATTATTTAAAAAGGTCTTAGTGGAGATTTTGATATTCTCCTACAGGCTCCTGTCCATGTGAATGCAGAAAGTAACAATTATGGACATGAACATCAGCTCAACTGGAGATCTCATGGTCCTGCTACATTAGCATTCTTGATGTATCAGTCACAGTTCTATATTAGATGGACTAACATATCGGGTTTGCTCCTTTTTATGACACCTCAGTATATTAATCAACCAACGTATGAAGTTTCAGTCCATCAGTTATCTGAGTTATCAAGTTATCTAGTGTATCACTTTCTTCCATCTGTCAGTTGTCTCACTATGTCAGCTAATGCAGTCCATGGCAGGTCTGCCTTCCAGGTGTATCTCATTCCCTTGTTTTTTTTCAGTGTCATGGAAATATCAATCAGCAAAGCAGCAATGATCATTGTCTCAGTATTTTAGTTAGATGAATTTATCAGCTGTCTTGGTAGATCTTTTGCCTGGATGAGTTGGTCTGCTGAGTGGCATAGACTTGCCTTTTGCTCTTATCTATCTTCTTCTTTCAATCTCATTTTTACTTTCCTAGCTTCTATGTCTCTTCTTACTCATCAGATTGCCTGGAAGGAGCAAAAAGCAAAACCAAAAAGGACATATTTGTACAGCCTGCTTTGAACTGCTGTTCGGGACAGAGCTCTGGTCACTACAGATTTTTTTGATGACATCAAAAACATGTCACTGAGCACACTGTGGAAGCCATGTGGGCCACTACAATTATCCAGATAACTGCAGACCACTGACTGTGACGCATGGACCACAATTCAAGAACTGCAGAACTGAGCAAGTGTGAGTCTATCTCTCCACCAAACACCTTTGTGCCTCAATCTTCAGTATGATAATCTTACACTAGTCAAGTTTGATACAGAAATGTTGTTACTGTCGTATCTCAGAGGGTGATCTGAGAATGGATGCTCTAATGTCCAGATTTGTAAAGGAGTTTCTGTTCAAAGCCACATGAGTGGAGTGATTCATATGTCCAAGTGACATATTCAGAGTGATGTGTTGAATTAGGAGCTGAAGTTTAATGAAAAGTTAATGGATTTGGTCTCCTCAGTCTTAGGGATTGCAGCACTTAGTAGAGCAGTGCCTAAATATTGCACTTAAATAGCTTACTGGGAAACCCAAAGGAAGGTTGTAGTGAAAACAGGTGCTGAATTTATATCTCATAGTTCCAAGGTTAGCTTTCCTTCAGAGCACCATCCTTATATTCCTGATAAAAACCGAAAAAACAAAACAGCCATGCATTTTTTCTACCCGTTTTGAATTTCTCAGAAGCCAGACCCAACAAGAAGAAAATGGTCACCACTGAATACTAGTAGAGAAGACATTGGCAATTTCTTGTCCTAGATGTTGAACGGACCTCACTGAATGTGCTGCTTTACCTGCGGACCTCTTCAACAGAGCATATGTTTTTGCCAATTAAAGAGTTTCCTGCTGTTGTGGTTGATCCACACAAATGGAAATAGAGGGGAGGCATGGAGGAAAGAACCATTAAATCAGGAAATAAAAGCAAGAGGGCAAATTAAAAGACCTGATCTGAATAAAGGAAGCTCCTCAAAATATCGGCTGCTTTGTCCTGTCTGTCCTTCATCCATCCAATTCTCCTGAATGCTGTAGAGAGGCTTTGTCATTCTCTATGACATGGCAGGAGGAACCAGTCTTTCAATATGCTGCCAAAAATAGCAACGGACGAGACAAAGTGCTCAGCGATTCAGTTAATACTACGAATGATCAGAATTTCAGGGCCAGATCTAGATTATTCACTTTTCACAATAAGAATCCTCCTCACGGACACTTGGTGCTTTATAGACCGAACTGTAAAGATGGCCTTGTTCATGGTTACCCCTCTCGTGGTCATTACCTTTTTCAGTTAAGGTACTGTGTGTTATACAGGAGATGTACCAATACTACAGTAGTACTGCTCAACTCAAAACTGTGGCCAAATTATGAGGATATCTTTAGTAACTTTACCTGCCACTGAAGAAATTGAGATCCATTTTTCAGTATCTCCAAAATTCTTGGTTAATTAGATGGTCACTCCATGACCTTTTGTCTGTTTGTTTTCCAGGTACCTTTTGTACCAGATTTATCACCATGACCCTTGAGCAGTTTTCAGTATGTAATTAAGTGACTTGGGGCATCTGAGTACGGAGACCACTACAGTTCTATATTATTTGGTCAGAATTGCCACTATTATTGTCTTTGCCTCCCATCCCTTCCTTTCCTATTTATCTAGTAATTCACCTCATGTGTTTAAGAGTTATTACCTGTGCAAGGATCCCAGACTGAATGTGCCAGTTCAAGTTTGATGGAGTTCCTTTTAGGTATCTCTTAATTAGACCTCCAAAACTTGTTTATTGCATTCCATTGGAGTTACTTTTCAGTGCAGTGGAAGATACGGATGTTTGAATCCCACCGATGCCTTCTTTGGAAATCATGACTGCTGATAGAGATGAGTTTTTTTTGCCAGTTTGCAAGCAGAACCTCATAGGTAGCCAGCCCATAAGTACCACTATTTCAGAGCAAAGCCAGGGTAAAATGGGCCTTGCTGTGGAGCGAGTCTGTGTGTGCATAAGCCTTTTCAAAGTCCCTGAGCATTTATCATCGTTCCTGTCTCCCAGCTAATGAGCAGCTAAAGTGATTTTCTATTGCTTGTAATTCACCAAAATTGTTCTAACTGTTCAAAGAGCCCAAATTGACAGGCTAATGCGGCCGCTCGCCCGACTCTCTCAATGGCTCAACGAAGGGTGAGCTGATTGCTGCCTCGGTGATCAGCTGAGGTGCTTCAGACAACATCATTTCTGTAATACATCAACAATCTGAAAGCTGAAAACAAAGGCCAGAGGAGAGCGATCATCAGTCACAACGCAAAGCTTAAGGCTAAAATAGGTCAGTGCTGAATACTAAAGAATTCAAGGAGGAAAAAAAGTATTCTCCTGTTCTAGTTTCTTTCTTTCTTTCTCTCTCTCTCTCTCTTTATCTCTCTCCCTTGTTTGTCCTCATGCATTTGGACCTTACCTTACTTTATCAGACTAGATTAAGGTGGAATCAAGGATGGAGTGCACTGAATTAGTCTGTTGTTATCCTGATAGACTTTTTGTTGGATTTGAGAAGACTGATAGGTGGAAGGACTCCCTTCCACTTAGTCCCAGGTGAAACAATAGCTAAGAATGCTCTTACAACAGCAACAGTGGATTTTCTGGCATCTAATAATATAATCGACCTAATATTCTAGAGTTTGGCTTTCAAAGAATTTCCTAAATTTTTGGACTCTTGAAAATGATCACATTTATTGGGAACACTGAAACTACAGAGAAGTATCTAACTTTTTACCTTTCTGGAGCTAAATCCTTCCTTCTCTTTCTCAGAATACTAGTAACAGTCTTGTTTCTTGGCCAGATGCTCCATTGCTAACCTGGTAGACCAAGAGATGCCTTTTAGTCTGCTTCCTTGAAGACACAGATGTCTTTACTGGGACTTAAAGCTTCTGCCAGTGTGGTCCCTGGCACCCAAAAGCTTTCTCCCATCATCAAGTGCAGACCGCAGGGAAGTCACTTTAACAGGGTGCTTTTTTACTCAGCCCTCTAGCTGAAACTCTGAAATACTATGGCAATTCTTCTATGTCCACTCCGGTCTCTTATTGTCATTAGACTCAAATATAGCTGAAATTTGATAGGATTTCTCCTGCCTCTTTCCTCAAAGCCAGACACTACAGAAAGCTCTGAATATTCTCCCCATTCTTTGTGTGTTTTTTTTTTCATTATTATTATTATTATTATTATTAATTCACCCCCCCAAATTATTTGGAGGCCAAAATAATTTTTGAACCTAGGTTTCAGTGTATTCTTTATCTAGTATGTCAAGCCTGAGTCAGTACAAACTGACCACAGGGCTGCCTTAGCAACCACTGCATTGTCCTCAATAGAAGGATAATTACACTAATTTAGCTTGATAGAATGATGGCTCTGCCTTCAAACTTTAGAGCTAAATGAATGTCAAAACCTAATGGTATTTAAAATTAGTGTCCTGGATTTGATTCTTGCCACTGTGAACTAATAGCAGTTGTCATTATGGGCTAAGACTTAAGAGCGGGGTCAAAATGGCCAGGGACATATAAGATCAGATTCCACAATCCAGGAATGGAAATAACTTGTGCTACAGCGATGATGGGGTGGTGGGTATGCATGAGCATAATGTAAAAAAATTTCTACCTGCAAGTACTTTCAGACAAAACAGAGAAAGATGAGAAGAAAAGGAGTGGTAACATCTCCATTCTTAGAGAAGGAGGTGTGTTGTAAATTAATTTGTCAAATTTCATGGAAAAATTATAATAAAGGCCGAATTTAACCTGCATCTTCTCAATCCCAGGAAAAGTGTTGCCAAAGAGTAGCATAAATATCACCATTAATTGCTTTTCTGAGGGCTATTTGCATAGGTTCTGATTGCGGTGATGGTTGAGGGCATGCAGGAGTCTCGAAGGGCTTGTATATGTGCTAATCTTTCGTGGCTCTTAATAAAGAGGAAGGCTTTTATAGAAACTGGAACAGGAGCCTGGGTTATGGCTGAATTACTGTTTTGAGCAGAGGGTTTACAAGGAAGCTTTAAAACCAAAGGGAGAGGTAGAAAAGAACAAAAGATAGAAAACACACTTGCAAACGAAGCTTAAATAGAAAGGATGCTTAGTTTAAAAAACTGTTTCCATACCCAAAAGTGACATATTAAATCACTGAAGTTTCAATAACTCATACAGTATCTCCATGGAGATGAGCACCATATGGAGTTAATTAGTAGAACAACAAAACAATCAATTAGTTCCTTAATTAGTTTTACTAAGAAATGATAACAAACACAAACAATTTATTCAAACAAATGCTCAGACTACAATAGTAGTTTAATGGCCCCCGTGAAACTGGATCCATGCTGGGCTCCTTAGTGTTGCTCTGATTGATTTTGGAGATATTAAGGGTAAACATCAGCTTTGGTCCAGCCAAAATGTTTTATCTGTATGATCAATTATTTATGGTATTAGAACATAGAGAGGAAATTGCTGAGAGCTTTTCATTAGGAAAAAAATACAACTCCCTCCCCCTAGAAAAACCTGTAATAACATGGTTACATCAAGCCAAGAGCTAAACTAGTAGCAATTTGTGGGGATTAAGACAATAGGGATTTGCCCAGACTGCCAGTATTTTTTGATTCTAGAAATAAATGTTTTTCTGTATATTATCCAGATTGGCATTTCTGATACACCAGAAATCAGATCAGGAGCACACAGGTCATTCATTAACTACATCTAGTTCACATTGAAGTGATGCTGGAAAGGGGAATATTGACAATAAAGCAGGTGGACACAGATTATGGGAAGCCTAAAGTACAAAGGGAATTTGCTGGTTTTGTTGTGCTTTGTTCGTTTGATTGTTTTTTGCACAGACATAAATCACATGTATCTGGATGGGGTGTTTCTTGGTTAAAGGGATGCAACTCTGCATATCACACTTGACTTCTGATCCTAAGAAGGGGGCTTGAGGACTCTGAAGAGCCCATTCCCTATGCCACTAAGAAAAGCAAATATCAAAATTAGCTCTTTTGCTGCACTCAGCAGCTGTGATTAATCGCTTGTTAACAAGACATTCAAAGCACAATGATTTATCTGAATTTGATCAGGCAGATTACAGGATATAACATTTTAATGAATTTTTACTGACTATAGATATATGTTAAAATGATAAATAGGTCAAGCCACTATAGGTGTTTTAGTTCAAATACAATTATTTTTAGAATGTGTTTATGTGACAGAATAAACTATTATTTATCCAGTTGCATTTTTATAAAGTATTTTTTTTCCTTTTAAAAAATTCCAAACTTCAGAATGTCCATTTATTATTGCCATTTTAGGCATAATTTTTCCTTCTCTATTATTTATCCAGTTGCATTTTTATAAAATATTTTTTTTTCCTTTTAAAAAACTCCAAACTTCAGAATGGCCATTTATTATTGCCATTTTAGGTATAATTTTTCCTTCTCCAACAAATAGCTCTTTTTCTTTTTTTTGACAAAATAGCCTGTTTTTGCAACTCGGGGAGAAGTTCAGGCATTGCAGCCAGTGGCTGTGTAGGAATGATGCTTAGATTGGAGACTGATCAGTCATACCCTGAGGGGACAACTCTACCAATGCTCTTTTCTTCCTCAGTGAACTCATCCACCCAACAGCCTTCTGCGGCCAGGGCATTTACACCAGGGGATGAGGTGATGAAAACTGCTGGCAGAGAGAAATGCAATCTCTTGTTAAGACATCAAAGCCAGTATGGGCATGTATTCTTCATTTCTTTGACCACTGACGTGTGTGCACATGTGTATGTCCGTGGTCTGTCTTCCTGCTAAATCAGCAGGCACCTGACACCTATCTCTCTTTTCATGGCCTGCACAGGAGGTCCTCTGGCCAGTCAAGAAGGCTATGGGTGCATTTCTGAGGTAGCTTTTGAAACTCTGGTTCAGGACCGACTCCTGCACTGCAAAGGAGTAGGTGGCACTCTTGGCTTTATTTCTCATGCAATCCCCTGCAATGCCCTGAAGATGCTTATTGAAGAAACAAAAAACTACTACACTCTTTGCAAGCCTCAGCACCTTTGGCTTCTTTACAGTATCTTCACTTTGCTCTGCTCCTTTTGTGGAGGCCATATTTAATAGCTATTTGAGCCTTGTGGATAGAGCAGATTAATTTGCTAAAGAAGAGGAGTAAAATGTCATTTCAGGACCATGTAAACTAACTCTTCCTCTCGACTTTATCCTGCGGGTCAGCGTGAGGTGTTTTGGCTACTGAGCCACTGTCTTCCTCCAGTCAGTAGCTGAGTAGCAAAGGATAAATCTCTGCTTGCAGCCAGGCTGCTGGTTAGAATGTAAATGTCTAAACTTCGGAGAAGTGACCTCTGTTAAGTGGTTTAATGTAGTCTGTTGCCAGGAGCTCATGAATTCTGTATTACAGCAAGTCGTTCCATGAGATTGCAACTATCTTGCTAATAATACAACCTCGACATATTTATCACAATAACTCAGGCATAGAGAAAGTATAAATATATTTGATACTGGGAAATGAACTGTCTGCCTATAGGCATCTGCCTTGCTTTAATGATTTAACCCTTTATAGGTGTCTGTGACAGGGATTTGTGCAAAGCTGGTAGAAAGAAACAGATTTGAGAAGGATTAAACAACAGTGTCTGTGTACAACATACTTCATAAAGATTCAGAGTATTTTACAGATGTTACAGTGAAACTACAGGTTGGAAATGAGAAGACTTGCTTCATAAACCGCTGAAATGCAGCAATTTATGCATTTGTACTTCTATGCATACAACAAACTGAGTTTCTCTTGCTGTGCAGTATATTGAGGGCAGGGGGCGATGGAGAAACCTGTATCCAGCTGAGGCACCATGAGTGATTCCAGGGACCGCTGGTTCTGTGGCTGGCCCAGTACGACGCTGAGGACACCCCGGTTCTGTGGCCCCGCATGCTGGGTCATGCTGGTCGTGGGTTTCCAACCACTCTCACCACCTGCAATGGATAGAAGGTGCCAAAAGGGGCATAACCAGAGTGATTTCTGAGAACGTGGTAATGGCAGAGTCAGCTGGCTTCTCTTGCCATAATACCTGAGTTTAGGTCACCCTGCTACCGTGGAATTGTCACTGATCACCTCTGTTTTAAGTCTTCCCCATTCCTCCCATGACGCTGAGCTACTATTATTATTTTTTTGTGTGTGTGTGTCAGAGGATCAGAACAGATCCAGAGGAAGCAATGACACTTGCTAAGCATAACCATCATTTACTGTATTTCATTTTGCTCCAGAAGTTGGATGGTGCCTGTTTTCTCACACTAAACCTGTCTGACTTGTGGTATCTGATATGATCAGAAACTGTACTGATATCTGAAAGTCTTTAAATGCTCAGGTAGAGCTGATTTCTCTCCAGTCCTAAGGGATTTAGGACAGGGATATGTAGAAGGCATTAAACACTAGCTAAAATCTTTTGTGTGTGATCAAGTCTATGTGACAAAGACAGTCATGTTCTGGAGTGATAAAAGCCTAATTTCACAGGTCATCCACACCGGTTTTCTTGAGATAGGCGATGTTTGTACACATTTCTCCAACCTCTCTTTTTTTGGTTAAGATCTCCTTGTACTTTAAAAACAAAACAAAACAACAGCAACAAAAACAAAAACCCAAAAAAACCTTTGGAGTTGCTGAAGAAATATCACTTTCATTGGCCTTTCCCCTTCTCAGAAAAAAAACAAAAAACAAAAAAAGGTCTTTCAGTATTTCAACAGCAGCAAACTTTGGTGAGGAAAAAAAAGAGAAGAAGGTTTTTGAGGTTCTTTTGATTTGAAATATGGACTGGATACAAACAGGAGAAGGTCAGGGCTGCAGCAGCAGAAACAGCAGTGGAGGAGAAAATGTCAGGGTTGCTTTTTATTGTTTTTATGATACTACTTAGACCCAATAAAATGTGTCAATTTCAGATATAAACAACTTAAGACGGGCCCAGAAAAATGTGACGACATTTTTGAAATGTGGCCTGTCCTGCTGAGCTGCATTTCTCACTGCAGTTTCACTTGCTGACGGGTGCACAGACCCTCCCTCCAGTTTGGTGGCATAATTCTTCAAGAGAGCATTGTGCTTGATGCGCGGATTTAACACTTATTTATTTATTTGTCAGGGAAGAATGCTTTCAGCCGTGAAATCCCTGTGAAATTGGGATTTCACTGCATGTTGAACTTAAGGTCCCCTGGATAACCAACATGCCCTGCAGGCAGCCAGATCTTCAGCTGGGGTTTGCACTTGGTATGTGCAGGGTACCAATCCTGCCAGACTCCAAGCACTGTTCAGCTTCTGCAAAATGGACCAAGTCTTCCCTGCTCACTGAGTCTGGAGGGAGGTTTTAAAGAAAACAAGAAAACCACTCCATAGCTGCACCCTAACATACGACTTCAGTGGATGTGCGGGTTCCTTTGAATTTGAGAGTGCTTCACATCTCAGCAAAGTCTGCAAACAGTCTACCTGGATTTGGGTAGGACTTCAGGATGTTTTTTATTAGCCTGTGTCATCTTTGGCAAGATGGGTTCAGGCTGCCTGTGCTCTTTGCTCTGCAGCAGTTACTACAGTATTGCCCAAGAGGGATGAGAAGGGGAAATGCCAGCGAGAACCTGCTAAGATAAGAGGAAAACGAAACCTCTTTCTTGTGTCAGCTTCTCTGCAGCCAACCCACTGATGTACATTTGCTTAGCCACCCTTTTTAAGACACATGTTGCCTGAGGATATTATAGACACATTACAAAGGAAAAGAGTCTTTCTGACAGAGATGTAACTGTCTCCATGTAAAGTGCCTGGGAGGGGATCCCAAATTGACCTGACCTCCCCCCCAGCCCACCCTGCAAGTGGAGACCTCTGAGTCTCAGAACTCATTTGCTTATTTTTTATTTTCCTCCTGAGGCTCTCAGATTGATAAAACCTTGATTATCTCAAACATGAAGCTAGGCTAATTGAGGCGACTGTGTGAGGACACCGCCACTCTTGCCCATTTAGATCAGATGCTTTCCCTCTAATCTTTTGAAATTTTTCTAACATGTGCTTTATTTTTTTTAATGTGTGACTTTTTTGCCCCCGAAGCTGCAATCTTCTATAACACTGACAATAAAAAATCATTTTACTGTCTCCGGCCAATGTTGTTTTCCCAGCCAGAGATATCTACAGAAATAAGCAGCCCCACTGAAGTCTGATTTCTCTTTGCATGAATGTGGTGGTTATGGAAAGATGTTCATTCTATTTTCTGTATCTGTCATTCTGACTTTATAATGAATGAGTTACTCAGCTCTGGAGCACCTGGAGCAGATGGAAACCTCTTCTGACAGCCCCTGTCGAAGGAATAGGCAGGAAGAAGGCAAAAAGCATTGCAGGATATGAACTCTTACTACTTACATGGATGGTGGTAGGAACTGAGGCAAGATGTAGGTTTTGAATGGGATTTAAAGGTTTGACCAGTCATAACAGTGACAGAAACACTGCCATCAAATGATAATAAAAAGATACATAACTGGTTTTACCCTCACCAGTTATTTTCTTCCATGGTGTAAAGGTAATGTTTTGGAAACAGAATCAAGAAGCAGGTAATATTGACCAATATATTTACATACTCCAAGCCATAGGGAATATAAAAAAGCCAGGGAAAAGGCAGAAATGAGCATTAGTAAAACTGATCTAATCTGTGGTGTTATTAGCGGCACAAGACAGGCTGTTTGATAGATATACATATATATTGCTTCTCTCCTCTTTCAGCCACAGCCTCATAAAACATCTGTCATCTTGCTCATCCCCAGTGATGGAGATGGGGCCTTCTGAGCTACTGAGCATGCCCTGCAGATGCAGCTCATAAGGATCGTCTTTCCCAAGCCGTAAAATAATCCATCCTCCATGGATAGGGCATGATGCTAGCAGTGAATTGTGCTTGCAGGACAGGTGGCAATTCAGCCCAGGTATAAAATGACAGTGTTAGCATCTTGCAAAAGAAGGACATGCTCACTCTACATTCTTAAAAAAGAGTAGGCATGGCAGGAGGCTGTAGAGAATGAACACAGGAGTTTTAGCCTGTTTTCCTAGGGAACAGAGATGCCTGTGATGTAGTATCCAGGCATCTGTCAATCCCCATGTAACAACTTCTGAACCTGCTCACTAACATCAAACAAACTTGGCAGATCAGTCAAACTCCCAAAGATCTTAAATTCCTACTAATTTCATGAAAACAGGCAGACGGAACAAGGAGACGAGGAGTCCTATTAATATTCCCAGGCTATAGTGTTAGCCCAACCCTTGTTAGGTATCAGAAATTTTACATGGGCATTCAGTCCTGAGACATAAATCCACTGAGTGTCCAGCTTCATTGGTTCTGCTGCTCAGGGAGCTGCTTCCTTAATCTGGCATTTAATTCTAAAAGTAAAAACCCCGGGGAGAGATTCCAGGCAGTTCCATTCTCGCTAAACACCCTTTCTTTCTCCTCTAGAAGATACAGTTAGAGCTGAAATTTCCTGAAAAATACAAACCAAAAACATGATGACATTAGATGTGCTAAATCCTAATGTCAAGTGGCAGAGGCAGCCGCAGCCGCAGCCTTCCTGATGACAATCAACAACCTCAAGCAGAGATGACGACCAGCATCAGTGTAACAGCCAGATGATTGTCTTTTATAATTTTGCTGAGGTCCACAAATTCCAGGAAAAATCCTAAGAGGGGTGAGCATCCTACTCCACTGCTTTGTTTTTATGGATTCTTGCAAGGTCTTGAACCCCTTCAATTATCACTGGGTCAAGGTCAAAGATCTGCATGTCCTCAGATGCCAATGTGTTAGCGTTATGAAGGCAATCCAGCATCCCCAGGCAGCGTCCTGCCAAGGTTTATATAGCTAACATCAACCCCCTCTGCCTTTGACTTTCCAAGTGAATAATCAATAACTGTTTATAGCAGAAGGCAGGCTTGAAATTCATGTCTAGGCCCAGAGTATGACACCTTACCCTTTTCCCACCACGCCTGTTAGTTACACATGCAAAATCGATTGTCAGCATAAGATGATGGGATTTATTGTTAGCGAGTGTAAGGGGAATAGGGTTCACCTGCAGTTGACACAGGACAAAACAGGAGGATTTTATCAACTGAAAAGAATGATGCGCAATGGAAGAATCTGTCCCTTACTCTGGCACCCACAGAGATGACTTAAGAGCCCAAAATAGCTTATATTTGGTTCCACTTTTACTTGGACACACGACAAAAGTGACCCATGGACTATTTTGTTCTCCTGGTGCTACAGTCCTTTGCATGTAGCACTAAGAGCTGTGGTTGCTGGTAAAGGAGGAGAAAGATGTGGAGAACCCCACATGTTATGTATTCTAATCTGTTATGTGAAATATTTCCCTGTGGATTGAGAGAGATTTTTCTTGACCATGAAGGGCCAAAGGAGAGGAATCCTGGAGGACCAGCAGTGTCTTCTATCAACACTCATGATTATTATAGTGGACAGCAATGTGAGTGGTCCCACCTGGCAAATCAAGTTAAATAGCTCCAGCATGACAGAGAAAATGAATTTTTGGCATGAATGGGATTTGAATTAGGCACCATCCTCAGGTGTCACCATCTGACTTTCATAATGAGTTAGAAGTAAGGTCAGCCTGGGATACATGTCTTTCTCAGGGGGATGTAGGGTGCTCATTATTGTCGTTAGAGGTTAATTCAATAGCTGGCAAGGATGGCTGGGGCTACCACTGTTGTTTCAGTGGAAGGGACTGAGTCAGTACAGGATAGTGAGTACTGCTAGGATGGAGATAGGGTGGGCAGTAGCTCCTAATGTGACACAGTGAATCTCTGTCCACTTCAACATGCGCCTTCTAACACATCAGACAAAGAAACAGCAGTGGAAAGTGTGCTTGGAATAAATATATAGGTAAGACTAGGAGGGCTTCAAAGGAGCCTGAGTGCTGGGTGCCTGGGTACTATAAATAAATCAGACGTGAACACCTAGCTGCCCCTAAGATGCTTTTTGAAAGTACCAGCCAAAGAGCCTATACTCCCTTGACAAAGTCAGAAGAGGATTAGAAGAAGCAGTTGAACAAGGAGAGCTGTGGGAAGAAGGACTCTTGCTTCTTCGCAAGGAAAAAGTGTCTGCCAGCATTTTAATCCAGGCCGATTGAATCTCCTGGAAGGAGCCGCTTCTGGTGTGCAAAGATGGTGTGTACAGACAAAGGGGCTTTCAAATAATTTCTAAAGAGCCCTGAAGAGAAATGTGAGTTTTCTGTGAAACTCCTGAGAGTTTTTAAATGTGCATTTGTTTGGGTAAATAGTGAGTGAGTGCCCTCCGGTGAGCACATGGTTGTTTAATTGGACCACACCTGGTGTTGATTATGGCATTTCAATTTTATTGTTGTTATTATTCCATTCTCTGTATCTCGTTTTGATCAGCTTTGCTGCTCTATCCTATAGCTTGACTTGGCAAGCTGGTAGAGTTATAAAAAGGCCTCCTCACCTTGATATAATTCTGTGTTAAAAAGCGAGTGCACAGGTTGTTCGGCCTAGCTGGAAAGTGCATGATTTGGCTTTGAGAGGGGTAGGTCTTGCTCTGTATGTGGCTACTGTATTTCTTCACCAGGACTTCCCATTTGACTGGTAGGTACCAAGCCAAAACGTGCCTGTGCTTAGAAGAGACTGTGAACTTTGGTTGCCCATCTGACCCTTCTGTGGACTCAGATTTTGCTATATTGGCTGGTACTGGCTGACCGTGGCTCCCTCGACTTTATTCAGATCTCTGGGCGCTCTCCTGAGAGTCAAATCCCTTCTTATATCTAAAATGGGATGTTTCAGACCTAGAATCTTATTTATAGGGCTCCAAACTGTTGCTGTACTTGCAGTTAGAGGCAGAAAAAAAAACAGACTTACACTTGACTTTGCCTCAGTGTGAACTGAAAGGGGAAAAAAAAATACTACCAGCTTCTTCAAATATTGTCATTTCATTTTTACCCAGGGCTGTAAAGCTAAAATAATCTGGCTTTGAATTTGAATAGAAACTGAAAAGCAGGAGAATTTGAGAAGGGGTGGTACTCATGCAAGGCATTAGCTGTTAAATTATAGCCTTGGTATGAAAAGCAGTTGTGTGTCTGTGTAAGCGTGCGGAGAGAGGTTAGAATGCGGAGGGGGTATGGGCAAGAAAATGCATTTGATTTAATGCACAGATTTTGCTCAGCTCTTTGGAGGCCACTTTTGGTGCAAAGAAATAGGAATTTTTCAGGGACTGGATTCTGCATAGTATTTCAGGATTAAGTAAACAAACAAAAAAACCCCAACCCAACACTGATGTTCTGAACAAGCACCCTTCTCATGGGCCACTTTGCTGTTTTCAATTCTGAAGTCTTTCTTTTCACATGGCTCCAATATTTATTAAAAAGATGAAACATCTGGAAGTGCGTGTGTGTTTGTATTTGTAAAGAGATGCTCAGCAATGAGCCGGCATCTCCTCTGTGCTCGTTAACCGGCTGCAGATTTTAAATTAGGGTTGTGATTGGAGCTGGGAGAAGTGCAGAGAACCCACCTGGCGAGCAAGACATACTATTTATTTTTCTTAAAGCCGTTGAAGTTTACTTAGCTGGCGAAAGAGCAAAACTCATTTCTTCATCTGAAATGTTAAAAGAAAAAGAGAGAAGGGAGAAATTAAAGAAGAAGGAAAAAAAAGGAAGCAGAAGAAGCTGAGAAGGAAAGAGGAGGGAAGGAAAGGAAGGAGAAAATGGAAGAATGGAAGATGAGGCCGGGCAGAATTGCCTGTTTGTATTGTTGGCTTTGCCACATGCTGCAAAGCACATAGGCAAAGGGAACATTACTCCAGTCAGAGAGACCCCTGTGCCATGGGGGTCTCTTTAGCATCTCATCATGGGCCACTCATAGCGAGACGTCTTGTAGTGCTCAAAGTCCCTTACCTACATAAACACTGTATTTGCTGGTCCACAGCCAGAACAGCAGCACCTCTATGGGAGACTTAGCATGATATGAGATAGGAATATTATGGGCACAGCAATTTGATGGATCTGCCATTGAGGAGTTTATCACACAGAGCCACCGGTCCAGCCGCTCACAGAGGAGAGACATCGGCCCTGCAAACCTCCTGCATGGTCCTTCTCACTCTCCTGAACTTCCTGACCCACCGAGGACAGAAACCCTGACGCTTCCTACTCCAAACTTTTTCTTTGTTGTGATTGTTTTTTTCTTTTGTCTTATTCATTTGTTTTAGGGCTGTGAATAAGTTTTGTTCCAGTCTACTAATAGCCTACGGGCATGAGCTGGAGATTTGAGATTTCAGAGAGATAAAACAAGAGAGCAGAAGAAAATATATGAAAAATTGCCATGACAAGGATTCTGCTGGTAGCTTGTGATACAGAGAAATGAAGTCCCAGGCCAACATGTTTTGGCAGCTGAGAAAGTGCTAGCGCTGGCGTTGTCTATCTGGCAGACAGGCAGGCAAAGGGGACGCGTTGTGGGGGGAATCAGGTATAGAAAACACTTGCAAGAGACACTACAATACAAGAAAATCTAAATTTTCAAGCAAACACTCAGCTCAGTCTCTTGTGTAGCATAGCTGTGGGTCTTATACACGTTTCTCTCTTCCTCTTTAACCTGGAGAGCTCTCCAAACGCAAATAGGGAAGATTGTTTTCATCCAGCACGGAAAATACACAGATCCCAAGGTATTTAACTTGGTAAGCTCGCTGGCAATGAAGAGTGCAGAAAATGTTGATATACCTGTTTCTGTGAATGTGTAGGACCTGTATGCTATGTGCAGACTTCCTCTGCAGAGTTCTGTCTACTCGGTGTGCTCTGTGCTGGATTGCATTGCGTTATGACTCCAGCTCACAGGAGCATCTGTGTATTTTGAAAACTTGTCTCTGCACATCTTAGAAAAGCTCAATGCTCTGCCAGGCACCAGCAAACTGAAGGTCAGAAAAGTTCCCTGTGGACTGCATTGATAAAATCCGGCTCCTGCAGACAGCCGGTTCTGGGGAAGATTGGGCTGGGGGATTAAAACCTCATTTCTGTTCCATCTCTTTTGGCAATCCCATTTCCCAACTCACAAATCTCCTTTGTTCATGCTTGTCCCTGCCATGTGGCATTATCCACACACAGGTACCAACAGCACATCACAGAATCATAGAATCACAGAATCATTAAGGTTGGAAGGGACCTCTAGAGATCATCTAGTCCAATCCCCTGCACATGCAGCGTCACCTAGAGCACGTGGCACATTGGCAGCCTCTGTCCTCCTCCCAGCTTTAGCCCTGCTCTTCTGGAAAAGGATTTGTCTCCCCTGCTGTAGCATAAAGCCTTTTTTTTTTTTTTTTTCAGAAAAAGCTTTTGGGTCACAGCTCATTTTAGGTGCATATAAGCCTAGTGATATGGAAAGGTGAATAAAAAATACACTATTGCATGCATTTATATACCTGCAGCATAACGACAGAGCGGTTTACCCTGTTTAGATGTACAAGTACCACTTGTGAGTGCATTTTTCTCTCCATCTGTGGCATTGGACTTTTCTGGAGGAAAGTACCTGGAAATATTAACTGGAAATATCAACATGAGATTTGTTGATAAAACTGATTTTATGATGGTCCACAGCTAGCTGCCTCCTGGAGGCACATCCTAAAAAAAGCTCTAGATTAGCCCTGAACCTGGGGTCATGTTAAAGAGCCACAGGCTGCTGCTTTTTGCATTCAGTCTTGGAAGGCAGCTAGCCCCATCCTCTCTGTATTCCTTCTGCCCACAAGAACTATCCACATCCTGGTCTCCTCCGCAGTTGTACACGATGTATTTTGGGCACCAAGAACTATTTACAGAAAAGCCATGACTCTGTGTGGCTGAAACAAACACGCTGCCGTGTTGATGATTTATTGAAGTCCCACCAGCACCCAATTATGCAAATCCGATTATCTGTTGAGGGAAGCTTTGCTGGAGCAGCCTGTAGTTGTAACACTTTTATTTTTTGTTGGAAATGGGAAAATTCACTTGAAAGTGACTTTCAAGGATGAAGCATCAGGCTCCCAGAGCTGTCTCACTCACACCTGACTCTGCTCTAACAACAGGCTCATGTGCAGACCGGTGGAGGCTGTTGGTTTGTACCTCCATGGCATGGTCTACCTGCATGGACACAGGTGGGCTGCAGACCCCAGCAGCAGCAATGTAGTGGGCTCTTTGCCACAGATAGCTTATTTTATGCCAGTACAAGGACTCTGCAGTAGTGACAGAGGAGCCTCATTACTAAAGTAAATTTAGAGATGGTAAAGCCATCCTGCTGGTTCACTATGGTGGTGAGGTTCACTGGGCTATTTTGAAGCAAGGCAGTAAAGTCAAAGAGCAGAGAGGGAGTTTAATTGCAAAATAACAATAATGGCACATTTATGAAAAGATTATAGCCCTGCTGCTGCAAAACTCCCAGCTCTAAGCAAGTGTCAGAAGGCTGCACAGGTGTAGAGCTGAGAAGTGAGTTCATTCCAAAGCAGCCTGGGGAGCTAGACACCACATGTCCCCAAAAGCATGTCCCTAAAACCATGTTTCAAAACAGCAGCAGCGTGCACATGCTGGAGGGGAAGGGACTTGCCCAAGAGATCATCTGCTTGTTAAGAAGAGCTGGGCCATGCTGGGACGTGAGCATGCAGGAGATACCAAGGCACCGTGAAGGACAGTTGGACATCTGCCAACAGAATTTGCTCCAGGCTGCTCTGCATTTCCATGGTCTTCCAGCTGGGTGGCTGCAAGAAGATGAAGGTGTGAAAACCCCTCCCCACCTGTCGCACGCACAGCTGCCAAGCAGAGCTCAGGCTGGCGCTGCTGAATTTGCTCATCAGAAGTTCATCCATCCAGCGAGACTGTGTGCTGGGCTCCGCCAGAGGCACAATGCAGCTAAAGGAAACTGCATGGATGCTTCAGGGAAATGTGAGTGCTGATGGGGTGTGCAGAGATGGAAAATGTGTGTAAACACTTAAGAGGCTCTTTCTGGGGAAGGATGGACATGGTCTACACTGGACCAAGTGCATACATGGGTTTTGGGAAGTTGCGTTCAACCTTGGTTGGGGTTAGACTCGCTGCTGCTCTGTGCTCTGCTGCAGGGACGCACCAGAATCCCTTGCCCTGCTGCAACCTGTTTTTCTTTCTGTGTGAAGAATGCAAGAAGAAGAAGGAAAAAAAAAAAAAGAGTAAAGGATTTGTTGTTGGTGAGCATTAAAAGCAAATGTTCTGGCCAAAAATGAAGGAAAAAAACAAAGAGCAATTAAACATGTAGCAAAGGGACAAAGATAACAGCAGACAGAGGGAAGCTAAAGTAACTTGGCTTTTTCCAGAATGGCTCAGCAGCAGCCCAGCCTGCTGCCACCCACCGCAGGGACACGGTCCTTGTCCTCCGCAATTAGTGTCCCTGCTAATAGCTCTGCCTGGTCCTCCCCTCTGCCCAGCTCGGCTCCCAGCAGCAGGGCACATCTCGCCCTGATGGGAGGATGGAAGAAAACCGGTTTGCTCTCAGTGGGTCCATCCGGATGGTTTAATCTCAATACTGCAGAGACTTTTAAAAGAAGAATAACAAATAGCCTTTTCCGAAAGCAGACAAGTCCAAAAAGATCTGCTAGTGTTTTGTTAAAATACTCAGACTCTTCAAACCCTTATGTTGAAAAAATTTTCAGATGTGTACTGACATACTGTTTACTAGCACCTGTGTTTTGTTTTGATTAAAATATTTCACCATGAGTTTTTAAGAGGAGGAAGAAAAGAAAAAAAAAGAAAAGAAAAATAAATGATCCTATTTTTAACCTTTCAGGATGAACAGTTTTGAATTATTGTGCAAAACTCATTTCTCATTTTTTAATCAGCCTTAACCAAGCGGAGGAGAAGAAACGAGAAACAACTTATGGACACCGAGAAATGACAGTAACGCAGTTGTCAGCCTGGATCAGAGAAAGGCCTGTGTATCCTGGGCCATCCTTTGTACCAGATGCTCCTAAAGAAGCTCTAGGCATGGCATAATAAACAGATGTAGGATAATTCATCTCCCCTCCCTCCCACTTTTTCCCTAATATATCCTGTTTTCTAAGAGACATTTTAAGGTCTGTTGCATGATGCATGTTGTCTCTTCTAAGGGTTGGTAGCATTAACCGCTCTGATTTGGGGCATTCTCGTTATCCATATGAACGGCCTGTCCCTGTGCAATCTTGTTAAATTTTCATTCTCAGAGACTTCCTTTGGCAGTGAAACAAACTGTGAAGACATAGTTCCTTTTATCAGGTTCAAATTTGCTGCTTCTTAATATTCCATCAACCAGCTCTTTGTTCTCCTGTCATGAGACATGGAGAAAGTTCCCAGTTCATCCTTTCCAAACCTGCCACCATTACATATAGTTTTCTCATATTCCTCCTGCATTTGTCCTCATTTTGAACTGTGTGTTTTCTTCATGGGGGAATTTCCTCAGATCCCTTTAATGAACTCCAGTTTCACAATGCCCTTTCTCAGCTGGGACAACCAGCACCACACAGCATCCTACAGAGGTTATCATATTGATTTAACTAGGGGATGCATGAAGCTATCTATATACATCTCTCTTGCAATTCTTCCAAGACCAGCTTCTTGGTTTTGGATCTGTTTGTTTAAAATGGTTTCAAATGAAGAATTAAGTCTTAGCTAAGCTTGGTGTTGAGCCAGTGCTTTTGGGACAGCTGAATGGGACAGGAAGGACCATAGAAGGTCCCTTAAGTGCTGCCATAGCTGGTCCCTTAAGGTCTCTTCCTCCCCAGCCTTGCTGATGTGATTCCCCCTGCTTGTGCCATTGCAAAGTTGTTGCTTTCCATGAACCCTCCAGGTTCAAGCCTAAGGAGAGATGGCTCCATCTGGTATAAGGCAGCTCAAATAAACACCATGAAGTGCATGAGGCCTGAGTGACAAATGTACATCGTGGTCCAGTCTATACCGAACAAACACGAAACAGCCGCACAGTTGGGGCTTTCACTAGGAAGAAGGATTCATGTCTGTGATGTTTTCTTCCTGTCAGCACTCCCTGGGTTGCTGAAGGCTGGAACTGACACACTGGCCTGAGATTCCCTCCCTATCTGATGTGGGAACAAGATGCATAGGTTTCTGCGGGAGTATATTCTCTGGCCAGCAGGAGACAGGTGGAAATAAGTGAAGAAGTGGAAGACACAAGGAAGATCAAAGTATGTGGCACTGTGTGTCATACTGAACCATGGAGCAAAACACAAACGAACGCAGCTGAATAGGGAGACATCAGAAACACCCCACTGGATGCTCCAGAGGAATGGGATGTCCTCCTGGAGCTTTTTCTTAGAGAGTTGTGAGAACCAAGAGCACCTTGTGTATTGGCTGTGGTAAGAAATGGATTCACAACACAGGGCAGTATTTTTCCTGAATGCTTCAGCCACAAGAATGTGATGAACTTTGAAAATGTGTTGGGAAAACACAGGTACATTTTTACACAGCAGAAAAGTATATGAGTATGGGGAGGGAGAGAAAACATGGGGCAGTGTTGGGTGGAATCAGCTGGCAAGTCTCTTGAGTGTGCTCAATACAGCAGTCTTAACTCATATTGAGGTGGAAAAGGGCTGGATATTGGGAAGACATCGCAGTAAAGGATGAGGAAATACCTGGAAACTGTAGGTGGGTACAGCATAAGGACTGGACAAAATGTCCAGATACTAAGGGGCAAAAAAAAGGGCCAAAATTGTAAACCACAGATGAGCAAGGAAGGTGCCAGGGAAAAGTCATAGCATTGGCTAGCCTCCGTGGAGGTAAAAAAATAAAAAGGTGAAAAAAGAGAAGAAAACAGCAGAATGAACTAATGACAGTTTTGAATAACAAAGAGTCTTAAGAATGCAGTAAATGTTGGGGTCTGTGTGCAAAATGAGTTGTAAAAGAGATAAAGCAGGCCCTTTAATAAACTAGAAAAGGAATAAAATCGATGATGGCTGAGTTACAAATAAGACAGCCGAGCTACTGAACTCCTCTTTTAAAACCAGCCCTTCACAGAAAACCACAGAAAAATGGGACAAACAATTAGGAAGCAATGAAGACCTCGTCAATAGAGCAGTTGATAAGGAACAGATAAAATGGATACTTAAATTGAATACAGTGGAATCCCATTTTACTGATCACTCCTAGTGATCATTTAGCTCTCTGGATCAAACCTTCCTTTCAGAAGCCAGGTCTCATTTGTGTTGATGTGTTTGCTTCTTACTTAGACTGCTCAGCAGGGCTTTTGGTCATGAGGATTAGTCTGAAAAGTTATTTCTTTGATTTCCTTTGATGTCTGCAAAGGTGGAAAAACGTGGTGCTCTTGAGGGTCCATAAATCTCTGTGCCAGTTTAATGAAGTGTTGGCCTGAGCCATTTATAATTTCACTTATCTATCTTGGCATTAAAATGCCCAGCAGAACTCACATTGTCCTCCCAAGATGCAGATTTTGATTTTACGCATATGCCTGATTTGGAAAGCTTACAGTTTCATGCGTCTCATGTGGTAAGCATTCAGTCTTAATAATCATCACCCACTGAAGCCAATGAGAAAGTTTCCACTGAAAGTAAAGGAAGGTAGGTTAAGATTGGCAAAATCAGCTTTTAAAATAAATATTTATAACAGTTCATCCTTATGGGCAGAACAGATCATCTAAGTGAGCAACAGTCTGACATTTTCTGGCATTGCCAGAAAAATTTCTAAAAAATCACTCAGATAGTACAAGAGAAGTGGGGAAATGTTTTGGACTGGATGGTTGTAATGGGTTCACTTCTGGTGTGAAACTCTTCAAAAGCTCCTTTTGTTTAGATGATGACCTCTTTACCCCATAGACTTCTCTTCACAGATATGTAAAGCACCCACTCAAAAGAGCACCATGATTTTGCTGGGAGGGCCTTAGCTATTTCTATGCTTTATACAATAATCACAGAATAAATAAAGAGCCTGGGTTCAAAAAGAGTATTTCTTAGATACCTATTTTTGGTTAGAAATATAAAATGAACATATCAGGAGACCCTTCTTATTTGGTTTGCAGTGAGACACGTGAGACTGCCAGACATGGGGAATGACAGCAAGACACCAAAGGAAGGACAGATCAGAGGCAGGAGCATGTTTGAATACACTGTCCAGCAGAATGCCCAAAAGGATCGATATCAGCACCATTTTTATTCCACATTAGTCTTGATGATGATGAGGAAGGCATAAATAAGGTGTTAATTATGGTTGCAGATTATACTCCAGGGGAGGGCTTGCAAACACTGTAGACAATAGTGAAATAACTCAAATCTACTGAGGTGATTGGAAGTGCAAGTTAATGAAAGCCATCCCTCTGCCATATTCAGACTGGATTTCCATGGCCTGTTTGATCTTTCACTTATGCTGATGTAAATCACTAGGGAAGTAAATAGCATTATACCATATAAAACTCAAAAGCCCACCACAGAGCTCCTGCATACATCTAGTAGATTCAACAAGATCACAGAGTTACTTCTTGTTAATGTCCGGATTGGGTTTAAACCGAGGAAGAATGAAGACAGTGCAATATAATGAGGGATAAAACACCTCAAGTAGAGGAAGAAGACTGGAGCCAAGCTTCTGCTTGTTCTATTCCCACTGCACAGTTGTACCCAGAAGAAAGGTAGGATTAAGCAGTGAGTTGTGGGTTGGTTTTTAACTACAAATCCTAAGTAAAGATACAAGGTTCATAAAACAAGAGCATCTACTCCCATCCTCTTCCCTTGGGGTGGACGCAGACCATACCATAATCTGATTTTCACCTATATTTCTTAAAACTGCTATTAAATATTTCATTATGTATTAACAGCAATAAAGTTGCTGTTAAAGAAAAAAAGTGCCTGTGGTTTGTGAGCAATATTTATCTACTTTGTTCCTACACAGCATATCTCAGAGATATTTCATAGTCTTCTTTATAATGGTGATGCTAGAGATATAAAATGCATTAATAGAAAAAATGCATAATAGCAATACAAAAAGGGCTGATTATTAATAAAACACTGTCAGATTAACTAACAGTAAAGTAAAGCCTATCTAGTAAGTGCTTGAGAGATAATTTTTCATTCTAAAGTGGTATTTTAGAGTTATGCACTAATAAAAAATTGCTTTACACTTTCTTTGAGATTAAAACTGAATAGTTTTTAAAAATTGCTGGTAAAAATGTAAGTTAAAAGTAAGCACTAAATAATAGACGTTAGTGTTGAAATCATATTATGGGCAGATTGCACTTCAAAGAAAGGGTGCTCTCTATATTCTGAAGTGGCAAATGGCATCTGATATTGCAGTGTCGTCCTGGTCAGCTAAAAGAGCCTTTCAGCACTGCACTAATAATTTTAAATGGCAGCAATAGTCTGGTCTACAACCAAATGAAGGCAATATTTTTTTTCCCCAGCTTTCTGACTTTATGGAATAGCAAAATTAAGTGTGGGTGCATTTACATGACCATGAGGCCTGTAGTGATGACCAATTTAGTGTCTCAGGAAAGCTGAAGTCCAAGCACATCCAAGGAGCTGATCTGGTAACAAATGAGCTCCTAAATGAACTTTTATTAACAGGAGACCCCCCAAGACACCTCAGAATAAGTTAGAAGCTTCAGAGAGAGGGTAAAAAGGTAAAAAGCAATGGTTTATAAGATAATGGGGAAAGAAATCTGACCTCAAACAATTCAGAAAATGCAATTCCCAAATCGTAGATTAGTAATACAAAGTACTAATGTGAAGAGGTACTGAATATACCTGTGAATCTGGTTATCTACCTAGGCATATAACTACAGCTGCGCTATATTGGAAAATTGCAACTTAAACACTCCTTGTCCCCCAGCAAAACAAGAAAGAAACAAGCCCTGCAAGAATTTGGAAGTGTAAAATGCAAAGCACGTTTGTGTGCTGATCTGAAGCTAGTAGTTACAATAATATAAATAATAATAGTAAACAGTAAAGAGAATAATTTGGAGAGTAAAAGGGTAGGGACAGTTGAAATAACTACAATAAATCATTCTAGGATATAAACAAATGAAGAAAAAGTGAAGATGATTCCTGGCAAATACTTCACATGGGAGCATTTTCCCTGTATACCAGAGCGGATCAAGGAAAATGTAGATCCAGTGCCTGATATAAATGAAGCTAAAGAGCGGAAAAAGCTGCAGGAAATTGCCCTACCACGGCAAGGGAATGGACAGCATGACCAGAGGAGGATTGATCCAGGACAAAAGGTGAGAAATATTCCTGTTTAAAACTCCCACTCATGACTCTGTTTTGCAAGAGTAGTGCAAAACTTGAAACAAATTATTTTGCTTCAGCAATAAAACTGGTGGAGTTTTTTCACACAAAGGCTATCAATGTTTCTGACTAGTTTGTGGTTCTCAGAATACACAGGGAAAAAAAATCAAGAATCTCTCCTTCCCCCTCCCTATTCAAACCAAGCACCAAATCCTACTTCATTTGTGGGCTCTGAATTTGATAGATCTTCTGAATCTGGGGAAGTGCATCGTTTTCCACACTGAGCCATGAGAAAGTTTAAAACCTGTCAACCCCTACCACAATTGTTACGCTTGGGAGTTCTGGAAACAACTCTGGAAAATAACTTGCTTTGGAAACTTGTATTTTGCTGCCCAAGATACTCTCTCTTTCTTATGCATGGTCCCAAAAGATTCAACAGCAGCAAACTGAAAGAAATGTAGTTAGAGGAAAAATAAAACAGCTGGATAGACTAAGGGATGTTGGGAGTGAAGCAAGGAGTCTCTCTCTGCTCTGCCTAGCATTCCTTATTTCTCGTTGCTGGAGTTCCAGCAAGCAGGTATTAATAATAAATAAAAAGAATTGTGAAGGTTATCAGCAGTGACCCCTTCCCTCTTTCAAGTAGATCTCGAGTTCTTTTTATTGATTGTATACAAACTTTATCACATTCAGACCAGTTCTGCACTGCCTTTCAAGAAAGACTGTATCTTGAGCAACTCAGGCCACAAACTGCTCCTCTCTCCCCACCTCTACTCTCATTTCCAACAGACAGAAAAGGCCCTTGGACTTCTGGGAGATGTAGCACAAAAATACAGGGCTTTGTGTTTTCAATTTGCTGGCTGAAGACTGCTTTTTAATGTCATTTAACACAAGAGACATCATGTTGAACAGCATTTTATGATGCTCTTCCTGCAGTCGTATGGGTACCTGGCCACGAGACCTCACCTGCAGAACTAATGGCTAGCAACTAGATGACATGCAGGTCATTGCTAATGAAGATACAAGTGCCATTTATTGCATATCCCACTGTCCTCCACACCACATGCAGGCACAATTCCTGTCTTTGTTTGAATAATTTTAAATGAGCCAGAATCTCAAATGAAAGGATGTTGAAGGTTGAAGCAAGCTCCTCATGTGGTGGTGTCCTCTCGGTGCAATGCAGTGAGCTGTTCTATCTTCCCCCTCACACCTTTTGCTTTAATTTTAATGGGCAGGAGGATGGCATGAAGGCTACCACCCACTATTTTAATATGAATGCAGCATCATGAAAAGTGCCAGATTCAGAACTTTTGAAAAGCCTTTCAGAGTGATCTGGATGCTTCACCTAAGAAAGGCAATGTTGGCAGTTGTTTGAATGTTGTGTGCTAAACCAAATCTCTATTCTGAAGCCAAGAAATTTAAAAATGAGCTCAACAAAGTACCCAAAATAAGAAGCAGCCCAAAGTTTGATTATTTTATGATCTTGCCAAGCATGGATACTTACGGATTGGAATGAAAACTGGAGAAGAAATAGCTGTTTACAGAACTCCATATCCCAAATATTTGCAACTGCTCCTCCTACCAAGTGTTTGATACTCAGTAGGGCAGATGGTCCATTACAGCAATAACCTCCTCTATATTTATATCAACTTGCACATGAACCCTGGGAGGAAGAAAAAACCTTATATTGCTTGCAGACATGTTCTGTTACCCTCAAGGCTGGGTGTTGTGTCTCTGTTGGAAGCATGAAGCAATGTATGTGCCAAGCACTGCAATATTCAGGCTATTGTTGGGATGAAGTGTCTCAGCCTGTTCTAAATGCTTCACGACCAAGAACCTGCCACTTAGCTAAGGGAGATACTGTAGCATAAGAAGTGCTAGTGCAACACAACACAGCCCTGAAATGTGTTAGGAGAAATCCAATATTACAGAATTTATATCTGCAAGATTCATCTGGTATTCTTCGTCCTTAGATACCTTCCTATATTTCAGGCCTGTTGAATCGATGGAACCAAGGGGCGGCTTGTTGTAGCACCCTGTAGGATGATATTAAATTCTTGCTCTATTGCTAAAATCAGCAACTTTTTTAGACTGAGACAAGGAGGAGAAAAAGGAAGAGGGTAGGGGAGAGAAAGAAGCTGCAAGATGTATTGTGTACACTGCTGAAATCTTAAGTAGGGACCACAGACCATGCCTAGTTCTGTCCTTAACAGCAGAGGAGGCCTATTCTTCTTGATCTGCAGCAAACCACTAATTGCCACTGTTAGGTGAGACTGGAAATGACAAGAAATGTCATTATGCCCTGTCTGGACAGCCCAGGGTAGCTCAGAAAGACTCTGTCAGCAGTGTTAAATAGGCTCTGTGTCCTATTTTACCTCTCTCACACAAACCCACCACTGGGTGTCTCAGTATTACAGAGCATAACATCCTGCCCACTCACTTTTTACACATCATTTTGGATCACAGCCCATCGATGCTATCCATAGATGTTGTTTCTAGGCTTCAGGGGTTCACTGCAAGCTCCTTAGAGCCATGATTCCCATTCCATGCTGAGAAGAAAAAAGGCAGACATGGCTTCCCTTTAGACATCTGAAAAGTTTAACTGAAAATCCAGGAGATTACTGTGGATTTGGTTGCTGTGTTAAGAGCCTGAAGGGCTTGTGTCCCTCACTGGGACTCTTGCAATCTCCTTATATCCTACCATCCTGAAGCCTACTAAAGTTCTGCCCTGGACCCAAAAGCAGCATATCACAGCCAACTCCCTACCAGTCCTTTCTGAAAACCAGATCTGGTATTATTATTATTGAAGAATTGTAATAATGCCTATAAAAATGAGTTGGCAATTAACGGCTGGAGTTAATTCATGGTGCAAGGAAAAGCAACCCCTAAAACACACAGTTTCTTCCACTTACATCTGTGGTGAATTTGGCCCAGCAAGCTGGCATGAGTAACTGATGGGTTCTCTGAGATCTCGTTCATTCATGACAGTGCCCCACTTATTGTGCAGCATATGTTTGATATGCTTTCATGGCAGTTGCATGTCAATTACAGTCATTTCATATAAAAGACTTCTTCAGAGATGACATCAAGACATGGGCTGAATGATATGGACACAGTCTTCGCTAGGATTTAGAGCTAATGTTAAGCTAATGTTATAATGATAAAACCCAAAGCTTCATTTTTTTAATTGTTCTTGAAGCCCTAAGAAATAATTTTTTCATGGGTTAGAACTACAATAATATTTCATTCCCACTGCTTACCCTAAAAAATGGATTTCCTTTCCCTTCTCGGTTGGTGATTTGTTTTGCATTAATGCCTTTCATAACTCATACGTTTCGCCATTAAAAATTAATGCTTGGTGCTGACATAAACAAATGAAATTTGTATTATTAATGTTTTACATAGGTAAGACTTTGTAATAACAGATTCATCATAACAGACTGTTTTAATTAAAATACTTGCTCGTTCCCTAAACTGATTTCAGACATAATTTTGGGCGTTGGGAAGAATGTCTTGTACAAGTGCCTGCAGAGTAGTGATCAATAAGACCTCGGATGCCATTTTTATAGGTTTTCATCTGGGTTTAGACATGATATCTGCTCTCTCGATTCTCCTCAGTGACAGCAGCAAGTGAGAAAGGCTCCAGTAGTGGAGCTTACCTCGGTGCAGAATCAGGTTCTACATCATTTAAATCTGTTCTTGAGGTACGCGTAGATGACTGACATTGCTTTGCTGTATGGGAATAAATCGCAGGTGAGAAAAATCTCAGAGTGGTGGGACTGCTCTAAGGGTTTCATTCGACAACCTTGGACTCTTTTTCCATTTAGTTGGAACTCTAGATCACAGCTCACGGTGTCTCCCAGGATGACTCTCACAAGGAATCCTGGAGGAGGAATTTTCACATTCTCCATGACTGGCAGTTGTCCATATCACTCAGCTGCTGAGTGAGTGCAAAAGTCTAAATTTTAGAGATAAGGATGAACAGGTTATTGATGCTTTTACAGTATACCACAAAGCCTTTGATACGATTCATGGCTCAGTAGAACGGATACTCTCTTCTTCACCACTACAAAATTGATCATTAAGAAGCAGGACAAGCAGCATCCAGTTCAATTACCACCTGCCTCGTTTTTTTTTTTTTTTTTTTTTTGACTTTAACAAGAGGTCCATGTTAAATATAAAGTCAACCAACAATTCTATTTGAACATTTAACTTTAAAAATTTGGTTCTGGTTGTAAGGACGACAGTGTTGGCTATACAAGAGAAGAAAACCTTTCTCCTTCACTGTGAAACTGCAAATGGTGTCATCATAATATGGCCATATGATATATTCCTAAGTAAATGGAGCTCTGGTTGAGAATAACTCAGTATAAACTCCATTAAAAAGCAGCAGTAATTGTCCCACAAGTCAGAACTATAGTCCTATGAAAGTCACAGTTAAGTGAACTGAAAAAGAAATTCAAACATGTTAAAGCATGGAGATGGACATAAGAAAGAAAATGAGAATAGCAATGCACTTTATAGAAGAACAGGCAGCAGTGGCACAAAGCATGCTAATAGGAGAGAACAGGGTGATGGGAGACATCAAGGTGGGGAATTTCTAAAGCCCAAAGCACTTGTTTTCCCTGTTGAAATCAATAAAAATGTGCAGTTCAGATTTTCTGTACTAGTGACTTCAAGGGGAGCCGAATTAAGCCAGGACACTTTTAAGCCTCCCACCCTCCATATCTATAAAGGACAATTGGAAGAGTGAAAAGCTAAGAATTGAAACCATTGTAAAAAGTGAGCCCTAGAAAATGGCTCTGGGAAGCCAGGAGTGCTAAAGAGAAAAAAAAAAAAAAAAAAAAAAAAAAAAGAGGAAAGATGATAAGAAGACTATCTGTATTGGACATCAGGAGTTTATAAAAGGCTTCAAGATGTAAAATAGCATCACTCTGGAAGGCACATTAGTGTGATGAAGTGAAGAGCAAGGTTATATGATGTGCTCATTAATGAGCAAGATGACTTAAGACGTTTGGTTATCTAGTAGCAGCTAATAAAACTCCCAGTCTGGAAATATGTTTCTCTGCTATATTGCTCCCATTTTGACCAGTGCAGCTCCACAATAAAAAAACAGTGGAGATGATACAATCAGGCAACACTGATATTGCAGAGTGGAGAAGGCGGCTTGCATATGCCTGACATGGCATGGGAATACAGGTGTATAGAGTACATACTCGTTTTTGTATAGCTCTTACTGTCTCTGTATAGCTCTTACTGTCTGCATCAAGCAGTTTAAGTGTAGCCCTTCGGTATATTTGTTCTATAGAGATTTCTACATTGCAAGGGGATTTCCACTGAAAGGAGGTTATATTTCATTTTGCACCTTTTACAAGTGTGTGTTGCAGCTCTGCAGCTGCGTGTCTAGCATGAGATTGCAGCCATTTCTGCAGCCTTTGTGCTCCTGAACCTATTTAATTAGGTGAAATGGAATTGGATCTGCTAAGTAGTTATTGTCAGCATTGCTTTCGGTGCACGGGCCTGTCCTTTGGGAACTCCCTGGAGCACCGTGCTGGACATGGGAGCATCGTGCCTTCAGTTGATCCCCAAATAGCCCCACAAAGCTATGGCAAAAAAGAAATGAATAAGAAAGGGAGATTTTAGGCATTAATCTCAAGCCAAAAGTTCAGAAAGAAGGTTATTTGTCCAGCACAGTGATTGCTCAAACGGGTATACAGGCCGCTTCTGATGAGGCAGATAAGGAAAGCTCTGTGGTGTGGTTGTGCCTAAATGTCAGGAGCCTGTTGATGAGCCCTTCAAAGAACATTTCTGCAGTGGGGAAACGAGGAACTCAGGCCTCCTATGCTGGTGTGGAGCTGCTGGACAGGCGGCCGGGGGGTTGAACGTCACGCTGTGCAACAGCCACTGCTTCATTTATTTGATAGGGCTGTGCCAAGACAGAGCGAATGTTCATTTTCCTAACTTTGCATCAATAATTAATCAAAAGAGGTTTTACATAAGCCTGAACATAAAATTATTAGCTCCTGGAGGTTCTTCCAGCAGTTACCGCAAGACCTCTGTCAGCAGCCTCAGAATTGATGTGCTTTAAAAGAAGAGGAACATTGATAAATACTCATTTCTTTCCCCTGCTGTTGCTCACTCAATCAGCTCTCACCTCTCATTCTCTTTTTGTTTTGTGTTTGGAGGAAAAGAAATAAAAAAGCAGAAAAAGAAAGAGAAAGATGAAGAAGGAAACTTTCTTGTCAAACATGAGAAAACTGGTTTTAGGAATAATGCAATAATTCCTCAAATCTGGGTCTTTTCTTGGAATTTCACTAAGATTGTAAGATCTCTGGAGCAGAGATCTAGCTCTCTGTTTTCTTTCCTTAACATGTTTAATGTGACAGTATGTGTTCACCCTTGCTTAATTCTCTGAGGCATCTTCTAATGATAACGAGAGGAGTATATCTGGTCTTGGTTAGTCTGATGACTGGTACATGGTGAGCAGAAACAGAGGTTTCAAGCAGTGAATAGACATGTCTCTGGTGCTCAGGCAAAATCATTTACTGCTTTAGCTGGGGACTTTTCGTGGTCTTCTTCCACGTGGTCTTCTTCTGGATAAATCTGTGGTCTTCTTTCATCTCTTTCTGGGGGAACAGCCTCAAGGCCTCTGCCTCTGCTTTCATTTTCTGCAATGGACAGTTCAGAGCAGAAGACTAACACTATGTGCTATGAATTATCATGAGGAAGAGACTCCTTTTCCCCCTCTTTTCTCCCTCTTCTTGGCATGGAGGGGTCCAGCTTCTCTAGATTAAAGCCAGCTTTGTGGAGACCTCTTCAAGACTTGCCTTCCTTCCCTGCATGGGATGGACTATGAACATTAGAACCTCAGCAAACATTTTAATCTCAGAACATGCCCACTCCCTTGAGGAGAAAGTTTGCGTTCTTAGGAGCTTTGCAGACAGTTTTGACAATCCAAGGACAGATTCTTAGGAGATGAAATTCAGCATTATTTCCCTGACTTGAGGGTAGAGATAGCAGTTGGCACCATATTTTTTGGCCCACCCATTTCACAGAGTCTGTAGCATCCAGACTTTCTTGTGTCCATGCCCTAGGGTGTACAGAGTCTGGATCACTGCGTTGCTTTTATAACTATTAATTCTGATCATAGTAATGCGTGGGTGTAGGGTGCAAATCAAAGGAATCTGACAGATTTAGAGGATTTCAACATTCATTGAAGTGAATAATAATAAGGCAACCAAGTCCTTTTGGTGTCCATAAAAGTTTTCTTTGTATTGGCATATTTACTTGGATACTGGCTTATTTCCAGGATAAAAAAGATTTTAGACATTGGACGCTAGAAAACTCTCTCTTTCTTCTCTATCAAACTGAGCAGTCAGCAAGCTCAGGCATTAGCTAATTCTTCTTGCTCACAGTGAAACAAAAGGAGAGGTGAATAATGAATAAAAATATTATTTTTCAAAATGTAAAAACAAAAGGAAAACTCTGGAGGTTTGCAGACCTTGTCTCAAACATCTGATATTTCCTTAATGTCCCTCTGAAAGAAGAAATTCGGCTTCACAAAAAAGCAGTGAATAAACACATGTTCCTTTAAATGTGAAAATATGCGCAGGATGGATTTTAAAAAACAATGCTGCTGAAATTCATCTACTGTTTTCTCTTCAGTTGCTGGTCTGTTTCTTCATAGCCTTCCCAACAGAACTTCGTGCTATTTTTTTTTTCTTTTAATTTCCTGAATGTTGTTATTAACTGGAGTAAAAATAAATAAATAATCACAATGACAACATGTAATTTCTTGCAATGAAAAACTTCAGATATCAGTTATTTTGCAAAATTAATCTGAATATTTGCAAGCCTTTTTCTTCAGCTAGATGGGACACAGGACATATCACCAGGGTTCCTTTCATTTGCCTGCTTTTTACTCTTTTAATCATCACGTTCCTATTTTTTCCTTGCTGCAGTAGAAAACCTTCTTCCCAATAAATTTCTTTTGTTTGTCCTGAGATTCTCCAGAAGTCTGTCAGGAGCCCAGCAAGGAATCGCTCATTTCTGTTAGGAACTCCATGTTAAGCATTACAAGTCTTCTAAAAAAGCCACCCTGGTGACAGAAAGCATGGGGTCGCACTCGTTTGAACAACAGTTTACTCTCTTCCATGGCAGAGCGAGAAGAATTGCTTGGAAGTGGAAGCTCAAGGTGGAAAACCCTTCCAACCCACCTGCCTTGGGATACTGGCATGACTGGCTAAGAGGGATGGCCTAACAGGGAGTCCAGACTGTTCTTTGAGGAACTCCAAGATACTTAAAGATACCACAGACATTGAGAGCAGATGAGGATAGTGCTGTCTGTGCAAAGACTTCACTTGTTCCCTGAGCAAGCAGAAGCTGAGCTCAAGCTGGGGCTGGGTTGCCATTTCTAGCTTTATCTGTCTTCAGTTTTGAAAGCTTTTCCTAGACAATAAAAGATGCTGCCATAAAAGGTGCTGAAGACAAGAGGGATACTTGGTCTTAGAATAGCATTTTCCTTCAGTTCTTTCTGATGTTACTCATTTTCATTACTATTGCTGATAAATAGCCTGGATTCAGCCAGCTTCTCTCTATTACTAACAGGTGACACTTGTGGATGGTCCTAAATAACAAAATACTGCATAGCTGTCAAGTATCGTCAGGTTATTGGTGAGGTTCTGAGGACTCTGAGTACAGTTATGGCACTCTCTTTATCTCACTAATCTTTCCAAAGCAGATCTGATCTGAAGGGCGGGATGTGTCAACAGTTGATTCACCCCGTGTAGCAGGTAGTTCATGGTGTAGCAGTCTTGTGTTGCTTTGGTACATTGTTAAAAGAATGAAGATACCACTAAGCAGAGAAACAGTCTATGCATCTAGCTCTTGTCTCTTCCCTATGCATAATGGAGAGGTTTGATATCATTTAGATTTGAGAGATCTACCCATCAGTTTTCTGTATTCAACTTGTTCTTCACAGCCAGGAGGGAAAGCATTAGCTTCCTCATGAGGTTGATCATTGTGTCTAATTCATTTATGAAGAAGATCCTGGGAAATTACATTGGCCTTGATAATAATAATTATAATAAAAATAGAACTACAATAAAAAAGAGCATATTGCCAAATCACATAAGAGGGACCTCAACTGTACTGGGAATTATTAGGTAAAGGGTTCCCCATCTGTTCCTAAGTGATGGATAACATCAGCCCACCTGAGAGTGACATTATCCTTGCTGCCCTTCCTATGTCCTCTATGAAGGTGGGAAAGAGCAAGGGGGTATTTACTGCTGGAAGTATCTGAGGGATCCAAAGACTAGAAGCATATTCAATACAGGGAACATGAGGGAGAGATGTATCTGTTTCTCACATCTTCCCTCCTTATCTATGTTTCTCAGTATCTCAGATTCTGCAAATGCATCAGAAAAGGAAAAAATCAATGTAAACTAGACAAGAGACTTTCCAGGCAGTAAAGCAGAGATGGCATTAGGCGTCCATTAATCCCATGGCTGTAGTAAGTTCCTAAAGTGATGAAAATGGAGGAGGGAAATGGCAGAAGACAGAGAAACAGCAAATCCACTCTTCATGGTTGTGGGTTTTTTTCCCCCTTTTTTTATGCTCTTTTTTTCTAAAGAGCTGACGCAATATTCTATTTTCTGTGCCTACATGTGAGATTCGGAATGTATGCAATAGTTTCTAATGTCAGCAGATCCAAATAAGATAATTGGCATTAAAAGAAAGCAAAGCTTGCAGCTATCCACTTAAAAAAGAAAACCAATCAACCAACCAAAAAACCAAAATCATCTAGCTTTTAAAGTAATGGGTGACCACCGAAGTTTTTGCCTGCATAGAAAGACTAAACTGAAAGTTGTGCTTCTAATCAGGAAAGCTCTGAATGAGCTGAGTTGTCTGTATTTAGGTTTAACACGACTCCTCTAACCCGCTATGCCTAGTCTGCGGCTTTCAGCATGATGTGCTCTTTGGAGAAGTTGTCTTCCTCTCCAGCAAGCAGGATGAAGTTGGGCACCCCCATGGAAAGCAGATAGGAAGACAGCTCTTTCCAAGGATCTAACCCATAACCATTCTTCCCTTCATTATATGCAAAAATAAGACACACGTTTTCACTTTTTAGTGCTTAATCTCTCTTCCCTCAGCTAAGTAATGTTAAGAGTGGTGATGGAGATGATTTATGAGTTAAGCTGCACTGTTCCTGCTATGCAGCCACTTCCAAGATGAAATTTCTCCTCATAGTAGGATAGCTCTGATGTTCTCATAAACATCCCCAGGACTTCCACCAGCACTGCTATTGCTGACTCTAGTTGTGATAAAATGGCATTGTGCACAGCAGAAATAGCATCGTTGCAGAAGAGCTCAGCTTTGCACATTTATTGTACACACTTGCCTAACATCATTTTCAGGGCTGTAATATTGTTCTATGGCAATTTAATAAAACAACAATAAAATTGCTGCCTTGGGGAAGGATATATCCATGTTGAAGGACTCTGTGGTGACTTTGCCATTCCGAATGACCTGCCTGGAGATTTCCTTTGCTTCTGTGTCCCCAGAAGAGCAGAACTTAGAAAGACGGGTGCTCAACTGTGGCTGAGGACCAAAGGCTACAGTATGGGACTTGCTGTGGTGAAGCAGCCATTACTTCCATGGGTAGCACAGAAAATAGAAATGTGCTGCTTCCTCAGATGTTTGACCACTCAGAAGTGTCATAAGAAAAAACAAACAAACAAACAAAAAATCTGTGTGCTATTGGGTGAGTCTAGATAGATTTGTTCTTGTAGGAATTTATTACTAAATCTCCACTACTAGAGGACATCACAAAGTCCTTCACATGACCACAAAACTCCTTTCTCTCTGAGCATAACATCTTCAGTGTAGTGGGGAACTTAAGGCGATAGATGAACACGTTTCTTAATTTTAGCATAGGCTATATTTTAGCATAGGCTATCCCCTAGGGCTATGAAGATAATCAGGGGACAGGAGCATCTTGGAAAGCCTCATCATGCTCCTTTTCCCCAGTTCCATTTTTCCTTACTTATCAGACTTCATTATGGTTCCTGAAGGAGCCTTTCAGGGTGGCAGTCCTAAACCTAAACCAGTATTTTTCTTTTCCAAGGAGAGGACCATTCCTATGCTAAATTCTGTGAAATCCTGAGAGAAGCTGCAAACGACCTTCCTAAAAGAAAAGTGGAAAAGCCATCAAGCCTGTACTTTCTGGTTCTTGTCCATTTTGATATGCTCTAGCCACATCTCAGTTTATAATTTCTAATAATTTCCAGTGTTAGTGAGGCTGAAAAAGCCATTGAGTGTTTTCAGGACTGAAATTGAGCCATCAATTATGAAAATGTTTCTTCTGCTCAGTTTCCCACTGAGGCATTATCTAATAAAAATCACAAGGAAAACACCTCACCCGTCAGAAGAGGAAACAGTTAACAAACAAGAACTGCTCCTGGGCTGCCCTGAAAGCAAAAGAGTTGGGCTGGATGAGGACACCCACAAATTCAAAGTGATCACTGGCCCTAGCAGCATGCAAAGAAAATTGCAGACTCTAACAGTCTCAGCTGGCATGATCTTCTCTGTGAACTTGTCCTCTTTTCTTGAAATACTAGAATTACTTTACAATAGAAAAGCTCTTTGCAATAAATGGCCTTTTTTTCCTCCATGAATCTCCCCTATCATGCCTCTTCTGCCCAGCAGCACACATTGGAAGGAAAGGTTCATTTGCATGTAAGTCTTGATCATTAGCTTTCTCTTATTATAGGACAGGAAAAAAAGTAACTGCTTAGAAGAAGAGAAAGGGAAGTTGCAGAGGCAGTGGAGAAAAGTGCAGACCGAGTAAATTATTGTGTGGATTAAACCTCCAACTGACTGGAAACGGAGCTGTTTGAAAACTCCTTTTGATTTTTGCAGCGTAAGGTGGAGAGGCTGCCATTCTTCTATTTTATGTTTGCTGATCCTTTGTTGTTCCTTTATGATCTTTTCCACCCTATGATGTGTGATTTAGAGCCGTTTCAGGAGTGCAGAGAACTGCAAGGTGGGCTCGCTTGGGCAGGAACAAAAAAGACTAAGGTTCAGGTTGAAACCAAGGTATGTACATGGGCTTCCTTACTTTGTGTGTAATGACTCACTCCATATGTTTCTACCAACAGTCGGAGTGAGCACATACAAACAATTGGGTCCATCTTACTAAATATTTTCCTGTAGAGTGATATCTGAACAGTAGTTTTTTTAGAGTCACAGATTTACTTTAGATGGAGACAGAGTTTTGAATAGTCTGACACAATCAGCCAGTGGCAAAGTGGAGAATTAAAGACCAGTCATATCATTTCCCAGCTTTCTGTTTTAATTTTAAAATCATGGAAAAAAAAAAGTCAGTTTTCAGATGGCTGTCTTCTCCATCTCTTTGCAATTTTAGGTAAGAAGAAAGTAATTGGAAGAAGAGAAAAAAGGTAGCAAAATAAACAGAGAGAAAGGATAAACACAAGATGCTGGTTTAGCGATGCCACTGGAGATATCTGTTATAAGACGAAGCTACTGGAAATGACCATGGACAAAAGGGAATAAGAGAAGATTTATAAAGAGCACAGGTAGCCTGTTAATGGTGGTAACCTAATTGACCCTGTACTCAGTATCCTCCCGCCTGCCTTTCCCCTGCCCTTGCTCCTGGGGCTGTACCCATGCTCACTGGAGCTGGAGGGATTATGGCAGGATTCCAGGCTCTCCAGATGTCTCTGCTCCTCCCGTTCTTCCTCTAAAGAAGTTGTATCATCTACCACTTGGGAAAAGCTGAGAGTTCTCAAGTTAATCGTGGGAGAAGGACACTTGAGATTGCCTCCTCAGGCGGCTGGACTACCCCGTCTGTGGTAAATAAGAGGGGGGCTGTGGGTCTGACAGTGGGTCTTCAAAAACAAAAAAGAAAAACTGACTCCAGAAGCTACTGTAGCTGGACTAGCACAAGCCATTTACCTTTCCCATGTGGAAACGGCTGGCTAGATTCACAGAGCGGAACACAAGTGATGTTAGTGGCATTGTAGCCACTTACCCAAAGCTCTGGATTTGGTCCAGGGCTCCAGCCCACAAAGCTGTCTTCAATAACTGTTCTTAATCCACAGCAAATTCCTGCCTTAGCTCATCACACAATCTCCAGACGAGCTCTCCACTCTCTTTATAAAGCTCTTTGCTTTCCTCCATCCCTACTTAGTTGCTAGTGCAGGTCGCTGTTGACTGATGTTGGCTGTCTGTAACACACTGTTCAGCATCACCAAATCTTTAAATCTCTATTCTTTTGCAGAGAAAAAAATGCCAATTATCAGAGGCTCCCATGAGAATTCCGCTGATGACAGGAATCACTTACTGTTTGTCACTCTCTTGCCTATATCTGATCATCCATTGAAAAAGGGCTTGATTGATATATATGCACCAAGATACTGCTTCATTGGTATTCCTTCAGTGGCTGCCCATCCACTCTCATCTTAATAATCATCTCCACTTCTTATCTAAGAGGGCCGTATATGGGAAGAATGGGGGCCAGCGAGGGGTGAGGGACACAAGTGTAGGATACACAAGGTTACTGGAGCTCCTTTTCTGCAAAGATGTGCATGGAATTATCAGGATAATGCTTCCTGTATAATCTGTTCCTTGGGTCCTGTGATAGTTTAGATGTTATTTGAACTGGATGAGTAGTTTGTAAACATCTAGTTTTGGACAATAAAAACAAAAAACAAACAACCTCTACATGCACTGTGCTACATAATCTCTTTTAAGTTTTATCTGTGGTATTCTGTGCCCAGTGATCTCCAAAATCAGGCACTAGTGTTGAGTGGTATTCTACAAACATAAAGTATGAGACTTTTCCTGCTTTGAAAGAAAGTTTTCCTTAAAGTTCTGAGACTGAATTTTCCAAGGACTACATGTTCAAATCCTATGGAAATCAATTCCTACCTTCCTTAGGTGCTTGGAAAATTGACATAGAAAGGAAAAAGGCAAAAGAAAAATATCAAGAATGGAAATTACTTGCTTCAAGCAATCCAGTAGAGCTCAGGATAAATCTCAAGTCCTTGGCTAGCCCAGCCTATATGAGAGTATTCATGGGCTATCTCAAATGTCATGTCAAAATGTGCTTTACACGGGACCCTCTTTCCTGAAAGGCTGGTTTGCTTCTTAACTTTACAGTGTGAACAGCACCTCGCTTTCCTCAACCTCCCTGAAGTTACTAATGAGGCTGCCCCTCCTTGGCTATCCTTATATCACCCATCAGCCTTATCAGCACAGCATGCCAGCTCATGCTTATCTACATGGGCTCATTTTAAATTATTTTAATTTACAGCTGCGTGGCATAATCCTGCATTTATGTCACCTTCGCATTGAGCTCAACAGCTAATGCCAGCTAGCACTGTGGTACCTTTCACACAATTCCATTCTAATGAACAGAATTTAAATAGAGAAAGATAGAATTAGAAAACTAATATAATTACTTCTGTAAGCCTTTCTGGAGTGCTCTGCGTACTTTTGCTTTACAATCAGGCAGAAGTAGATAACCACAGAATGGATGTGCAAGGATATCCAGCCTCTTCCCTTTCTTACCAGTGCTTGTGCACAATAGAACTTTTTTCTTGTGTGTGCGAGTTCTACTTCTGTTCATCAGTTGTTCACTAAACTAAGTCAAAACTTCAAGAAAGAGTTGTGCTAATTCACCCTATGGTAAGGAAAAAAACAAACACAAAACACATTAAGGGGAGCATCCAAGCTGCACACATGAAGGCAGCAGATAAATGGGCTGCTCTTGGGAGAGCTGGGGAAGAAGACACACAAGCCTTAGCCTGAAATGCCTAGGCAATATTTTGCTGAAACTCCAGCATGGGAAGCACGGAGGCAGAGACCCATACGGCAATTCTCAGCTGCAGGACTGTTGTCATGGAAGAGAAACCTGAGATATTACTATTTCAGAAAAAAACAACAACAACAAAAAAAACCCAAAAAACCCCACACCTAGTGGTTGTCATTTAAATGCAATAATACAGCCAAGACTCTATTCATTCACCACACAGCAGCCGTAGGAGTCAGCAGTTTATGGGCATAGCGAACCATGCAGAGCAGTGAAAAACTTCTGCAGTTATGACTGCTCTTATGGTCCCATCAGGTGCTTCCCAGATATTAAGACAGTTGGGCTTCGCTTTGTGGAACCCATGGGCTAAAACAGACCGAGAAGGAAGACAACATTAAGGGCACGTAGTAAGACATATTCATAACTAATCATCCGTATCTGCTGAAGACACCATGAATATTCATGATTGTTTCATTCCTGATGGGCCTTATCTGCAATTTTATCCGAAGTTCTGCGTTTTCATATATGATTCATATTTCTTAGTGATTCCCCACGATGAGCAGCACTAGCTGAATATGTGTCTCTCTGTTTATATTCAACCCCAACAGAACAATTACTGCACTTCAGAGGTTCTGATAAATACTAAGGCAGTGTTTCTTTCCGATCTCACACACGTAAATGCTGAACTCATGCCAGGAGCGTGGGCTGGGCAACTTCCTGCAAAGTTAAAGCAGCAAGTTATCCATCGCACCGAAACCCTGAACCCGGAATTCTGTCCAGGCAACAAATGAGTCGCACTATGCTGTGCTAATGACAAAGAATTGCAAGACCTGCAGGTGATTTTGGAGCTGACTGGAATAAATTTTATTTTTTGGAGAATTAGGCGGGAATCACCTATTTTGGGAACATGGGTATGTGTGTGGTTTGCCTTTGCAAGTGATGGAGAAAGTTGCACTGGCGTGCTGTCAATCTTATAAACAAAGGTGTTGTCAGGCAGCCTTATTTAGAAGTATTTTAAATTAACCTTGACAGAAGAATTAATAAATAATAAGAGCTGAATGATTTATAAAGAAATCAATTACACTATAAATTTTAAAACAGCACAGTCTCAACTATTGCAGGGTGAGCAATATAGAGAAACTTCAGGTGGGCTAAAAGTTCCCTGTAAGGTTTCTGATGTCCTCTCACAGTGTCCATGGATCCTGGAGGGAAGATGAAGGGAGTTACAGACTGAGAGGGATGTTAGAAGAAAACCTGTGTACCATAGAAGATTGTACAATAATGTTTGATGCTTCGAGTACTCCCTTGCTCCATGTGACCCCAGGGGTAACAGTTCAAATATAAGTGAAGTTATTTCTTTTCAAAGCCTCAAGAAATGAAGACCAATAGCCTATCAGCAAAGCTTGTAGCGTCTGACTCCAGGGTACCTGTAAAATTAGGTGAGTATGATCTAAGGAGGTGTCAAAGTGGGGATAGTGCCTAATTCTGGCTATCTCCTCTGAGCTAGACTTCTTGGTTCCTTCTCCAGTTGTTACAGGGAGACAAAAAAAAGGAGAGGTGCAGAGCCCAAATCATTCCATGTATCACAGAAACCTATTTCGGGATGGAGTTAGAGTTTTGGCAAATCTAGCAAAGCTTCCAGGAAATGTCTTCCTAGCCTGCCCACAGACTTTGCAGGGTATCTTCTGCTGCTGGAGATCTGGGCATCTGGCTTTGGCAAGCTGAGGGCAGCCCATCACACCTATTGAACTGGAATCTTATTTCAAAGCCTGGGGATGTGACTACATCAAGAGTTGCATTCTCGGGGAGAATTTCAACACTTTGCTTTCCACTCCAGACAGGAAACTGTGCAGACATTGACTTATTCACAGCATCAGTGAAAAAGGAACCACCTCCCTCTGCCCAACTGTAAAATTTATGAGCAGTTTTCAACTACAGAAGGGCTGGGCTAAGCTTATCTGAGTGACTGATCACATAGATATATTCCTGTCAGTCATCCTATTTTCTTGAGTATCTGAGGAACAAATTTCCCTCCTCCGTCCCCCAATAACAGGAAAAAAAAAATTAGTTCAGACAGTGGGGTAGTGGGCAACCTTATCTAAAGTCTTTAGTTAGGTGGAAATTGGTTTAAAAATTCAAATGACTGTTCTTGGAAAATGGCTTGCAGGATTCACCCAACTGTAATAGCAATTCTCTGGAAATGATTATGCAATTACCTCCAGGAGGTCAAAAAGTAATTACCATGTAACCTGCTCTCTTCTGCTGGTTGCCTCTAATAAATAATAGATGCAAGCTGTAGACTGGTTTAGAAAAAAAAAATGCCATTTCTTTACCCTGTAATTACATTAGATTATTTACCCAGCATGGTCAGCTGTGACCATGTAGGTCCACTAACATGACATGGGAAGGACTGATGAGAATGTTTTATGTTCTGAACCTCCTCTGGGATGCAGGATCAAAGAAAGCTTTGGTTTCCCTGAACAAAAGTTTCTCATGCACCCAGGACTCGAACTATGGCTGCATTTGTGGTTTCTGAGCACTCTCACGTGTCAACCCCGTCTGATACCGAATGGATTCAGTGCAAAACAATATGCTAAATTCAGCTGAAGCTAACTCAGCTGAGCTATTCTGCAGGGCTTACAAGGGAATCACTGGAGGACATTTTGCTTCACACATTGTAATGTTGTCAGTACATTGGGCCTCAATAAAGAGATAACAATTTTTCTAGCCTCAGGCTTATGAAGACTGAGGTCTCATGTATTTTCCCTTGGGCAAGTAAGCAGGCTATCACCATTTTCATCTTTGTCAGAAATAGTATTTTTTGTTGGCTGAATTTTATACTGAGGCAATTTCTTCCTGAGGACCTGGAAGAATGGCATTTGCTTTGTTTCTCTGATTCTCACCTTGGAGGATGCAAGACTCAGAATATACTGCCTCTTTCTGGCAATAGGTGAAATTGGGTGCTTTGACCTCATTGAGAAGAAAAGTCCTCATTATGGGGGATCACAGAGGAATGTAGGGGCAGAGAGTGCTCAGAGCCCTACAGATACAGAGCAAGAAAAGTTGATGAACTAGGCAAGACAAATGAGGTAGCATGTTGGAAAAAGGCCATGTTGTTGTCTTCATTTTACATGGGGCAAGTGAGGGACAACAAGACTGAATGACTTGACAAAGGTCACATGCAAGTCTGTGGCAGAGCAGCGCAAACAGCTCTCCATGATGCTAGTCCAATGTCTACATTGAGAAACCATTTTCCTCTCAAGTATCCTCGCTGTTAGGAAGTAGCTTAGACTAAGTTAGGAAAGCATATGCTCCCCCGTAACATTTTTACCTGGTTAGAAGATCAGTACGTGTCCTACTCGCTGCCTAATACTGTTGTTGTTAAATAAATTGTCTAATTACATGGTATGGAAGTGATGTTGTTATACAGATGCAGCGACTGGAAAAAAAAATGTTCTGAGCAATAATGTTCCAACAAAACCCAGTGGCCTCTGCTCCTGATTGCTCTTTTATGCTTTGTGACTGGAGGGAGTGAGCCACACGCCAGCTTCAAATTCAGTTTTACCGTCCCCTGTGATTGATGGACGTGGCTCCAGCAAGGGCTGGAGTCTTGGTGGGCCTTCCCCTCATCTCCAGGCCTATAGCTCTGGCGGAGGCACCCAAAGAGTTAAGCAGAGCAGGTGGGTATCATTTCAAGCAGACACGAGTGATTTCTTCGTTGCAGGCGAATACAGGTAGGGGTGGGTGTAACCTCCCTGCGCTAGTTACACCTTAATAGCAAGCTGTGCTGGGAGAAGGTGGCAGGTTCGCTTCCTTCCCCTGTGAACACGCACAATGCGCCATGGCTGAGGATCCTGAGCTCTATATTATCAATAAAGGGCAATCACACCACTGGGAGCTAATGACAGTTTTGCACATAATAGAAACCTTTGAGGGTAATTACAGAGCCCTTTCATGCCAGCGGAAGCCAACACACACATGCACACGCATTGCCTGGCTCAGCACAGTGCACTCAGGGCACAGAGGTAGCCCCACGTCTCCGTTCTCCAGCCCTTCTCCTGCCCCATAGAGGAGATCTGTGAGCCAGGGCTCAGGGCATAGCACCACTGCAGGTGTCAGACCTGGGGGTCTCTTTAGGAGGAGACTGGGAGATTTCTATGATTTTTTCCCTTCCTCATTACTACGAGATTCTAGCATAGTCCAGCCCATGTCCCTTGTGTCAGTGCCGATGTTTGGTGAGAAGTGAGGGTCTGACTGAGGTTTTGCTGGATGTTGAAGACAGAGTGATGAGAGGAGGACTGTGGGCAAGGATCTCAAAGAGCAATGCACAGTACTGAGCTGGGGTACAGAAAAGAGGTAGGTCCAGGCAGATCCCCGGTAATAAGCTCTATAGGCTCTAAAGCCCGGAATGAGTTTTAGAAAGCCCATCACCAAGCCAGTCCTCTTCATTTCCCTTTCTTTGAACCCCACAGCTCTGCTTAGCCTCCTTCAGCATGCCTGCTAGTAGTAACAATTCCCTCCCTCCTCCCCTTAGCAGAGAGATGCATTGAACTAATCAACGTGCAGAGTCAGTGCAATCCCATTTCAGTGGCTTAGCCCTGGATGTCCCCTCAGCAGTGATGTGGCCTGAATGAGAAAATGGCCATGGCAGCAGAAAGCAACAGCAGCAGTATCTAAAAAGCCAAAAGGCAGGGAGCCAAGGGTCAGGGAGGGTGACGAGTCCCTGGGGCCATTCGTATTCCAGGGTAAGAAGCAGATGAGTGCAGGGAGGAAAGATGCTCTTAGCAGCAGGGCGAGAGAAGGAGGGAAAAGGGGAAGGAGATAAAAAATAATAGGCAGTTCAGCATCCGTACTGTGCAGAGCTAAAGGGGTGCTGCACGTCCTGTTTATTCTTGCAGTTCTTTAGCGGAAGAAGCACCAGCTCTCATTTCAGTATTTATATTTCCCCAGAGCAGCACCAACTGTATTTCAATATAAACGTAACCTAGTTAATTGAAATCAGTAATTTCAGCACTCATTAATAACAAATCTCTAGGAAGGAATATCCTTGCTGCAGTTAATGATCAGCATAAAAAAGACCTGGGTCTTTTACAGTGTAACTTAGAGCTCAGGGTTCATTTTATAGTTGATTAGAGTAAGTTAAACTTTGCCCCAGCCTGCAAGTTGTATATTTAAACGTGAGAAATTGGTAATATTTGAAGTTATCAAAATACGTGGGTGCTCTGAAGTGAATCCAGCCCTCATGGCTGATCCAAAGAATGATGTGACCCTCAAAAATGTCAAAGGTGGAATTAAATAGATGGAAGAATGGATCAACCTCTGATATGGAGCTCAGTGTAAAACACAGTCAAACCTTGAAGAATTTGCCCAGATCTATGAGAAAACTGGTGGAATTTGTCAAGCCTTTAGGCTCATCACTAGAGCTTGTGAGATGCTATTGCAGCTGGCAGTTAGCTCTGCTCTGAATTGAAGGAAAGCCCTGAATTTCAAAGACTACCTATGGGATCATGCTAGCATGGCGAATTCCTTTGGAAAGTGGAATGTATAAACCAAATGGATCGGTCCCTGTGGGTACTGTATAATCAGAACTTCTACTGTGATTGGGGCAGTAATTCAAAGAAAGATCAACCATAATATGAAAAGGGAAATCCAAATGTAGGTTCTGAATTAAATTTTCTCTGCTAGGATAGAAAGGTCTTAGAGTGGCTTTTCTCTAGTGGACAAAGGCAAGAAATCATCTTGAAAGCCTTGGGAGTAAATATACTAAGTAGTGTTACTGGGTTGTGGAGTGGGCATATCATTTACTGCTGCTAGAATAGATCAAGGCCCCATTATTATTTGAATTTATTGTAGCTACTGTAGGTCTGCACCACGCAGGGCTTTGGCCCAACTGCAAGGATGCATGCATGGCTTCAATCCCCTCTTCTTGAAGCTGGGAGTCAGTGGTCAGAGACCTGGCTGAAACTCAAGAGGTGTCTTGAGACAGATCATGCTAGGAATTGGGGTTCTTTTCCCCAAAATGCTCTTCCTTCTTTCACTGCACAGGAATCATGTTAGTAGTGGCAGGTCTCATCCTTTCCCATAACACAGTGAAACAATCTTCTCCATGCACAAGGCCATCATTAACAATAAAAACACGCTCCTTTAATTAGAATGAGAAATGAGATTTGGAAAGGTAAACAGCAGAAAGTATATGCATAGCAATTACCTATAGAATACGCAAGAGGGGAGTCCAGGAATGATGAATGTAGAGCGGCAAGCATCCTAAGTGGATTATCTACTGCGAGAAAATATACTGCACACTTGAAAAGGAGACAGACCCAAAACTGGTCTCCAAGTATGCTCCACTAAAGGAGCAGATATTTTTCTTTCTCCCAGTTAAAGGGACCACCCTGCTAACTCTTGCAGTGGGTGTCTGTGTGGCAGGGCTGAATGCTGAGGATCCGACAGCTTCACACGGGTGACACCTTTATAGAAGAACAGTGAAAGAGAAACCAAAAAGCCGTGTACCTGATGAATTGATAGATCATTTCCTAAATCTCACAGCACACACTGCTTTTCATCCTCTATGAAGACTCATGTTGGGATTCTGCGTAGGACTGCTTTAGTCTCTGTGTCATTCAAGTGTTTATATCCAGTCCTCGCACAGCATTGGTGCCCAGAAATGGGACAAAATAAAGCACCTACCTAGATTTAAATTCCACTTGTCCAAGAAAGCTATTGAGAAGAGTTTATAGCTTTAGGAAACCCAGGATCACATCTGCAAGAATCTGGTTTTGAAAAGAAATACTGAGTATTCAGAGAGCTTAGTGCTCCTCACAACCTTTGTGTGGTTTGATGTGCAACAGGTTAGTGAAACTTGCTTTCACCTTCATGGCTTTTCCACCCCAAAATCCAAGAAGTAGATTGCCATTGGATATTGAACCTGCTTACAGCCTTCTACTATTTACTAGTAATACACTGAATTTGGATTGTGCACCTGCAGAAAGGAAGTGTGACCACTATCTGCTGTGTCACCACACATCTACCATCTGAGACTCACAAGTAAACCATTACAGTACCTGATGAACACCTGCACCATGCACAGAAGACAACATAAAACATTTTATAATTTCTCTTTAGAATATATTCCTAACTGCAGAGATCACTCTGGGCATACTCTACCTGTATCTCCTTTATTTGGTTTGGTAGAAGCCTTTGGAACTATATGCAGCTCACTTATTTGTGTGCATATATTGGCTAATAATGGCTTAATCTCAGTACTTACAACCAAGATATATTACACTATCAGAGCAGCTCTGCGAGGAAGCCAGCTGGAGAATGAGGGCTGGTTTGGGAGCTCTCCATCATCAGATAACAGCTTGAGCTTCATAAAATCTCTTTTTAGCACAAAGTTCCACTCCTGGAGCACAGCAAATCCATGGACAATTACTTGTTCCATCATGGAAGTCAAAACATTTTATCCTTTCAAAATCAAATTTTATCTCCTCTGAGCCCCTGTACAGCATCGAGAGCCCATATCATTTGTTTTCTTCACTGTGACTCTCCTGGTAGGGTACAGTAGGGACAGAGAAGATGGAGTATCATTTGTACAGAAAGTTTTGGTTGCTTTTCCTACTGAAGAGGAAAAAGCATTCTCTGCTACTAGAGGGGATCATCAACAGAGGAACAACCCTGCAGCTGCTTCCCCAAATGCCACAGCTGGAAAACTCCAGCCAAGCCAGAAATATAGTGAGTGAGTGGCTCAACACTGGTTTCCTGTCAAGGTAGAAGAGATCTCCTTCCCTTCTCACTCTCCATCACCAGTTAAGATCAAGTCAATTAGTGCTTTGTAGCATAATCAGTGCATACAGTGGAGGCAAACTGTCCTGATGTCCCTGCTGCGTCCAGGGGCTGTGGATTGCAGGTGCCTGGAATTTTTCACAGCCACTGAGCACTAGAGCAGATCTTGGTGACAAAGCCCTGGGACCTGCTCTCGGTGACCTGAGCAGCAAGGAGCAGTGAGGTTTGCAAAGAAGGAGCAGGAGAGAGAAACACCAAGGAGGAAACAGAACCTGTAACAAAATTAAAAATAATGAGCAGCATAAGCTGGCATAGAGCCAGTCCCCTAAAATCATTAATATGGTCAGGTTAAGGCAAGCTCTATTAAAGTGTCTATCAAAACTCTCGCTCTCACATGGATTTGTTGGATGAGAAGGAGAAGCTGGGGTCCAGAGTAAGTATCTTAATGACGGGCCTGGTCCCACTGTACCAGCAATGCTTTCTTACTGGAAAAGCTCTGCGAGAGCAGAGCGATTTGCCAGAAAATGGGAGCAAAAGAAGTTAAAAGAAGTCAGGCTGAAACCCAGTGAAGCTGCTGAGAGTCTTGGTGGCAATTTTGATGCATTTTGCACCAGATCACTTGGTGTGGCAATCAGTCAGCAATCTCAAACTTGACAAATCCTTCCATGTCTCAAACTTAAAGCACATGGACAAATCCCAGAATAGCTAAAGTTAATTCTCTGCATGAGTGTTTTCTACGGAAAGGGTGGATTTAAGCATGTGGTTTAGTGTTTGAGTCTTCACTGAGAGTCCTTGATGGCAAAGTGCGAAAAGATGCTATTGGAGATGCAGTTTATACCTAACACTTGGTAAATTAGTCAGCATTCATGTGGTTAAAACACACTTTTTCATTAAATATTATAATTGGAGAAAAACAAATTAGAGTTGAAATGAAATAGGCTTTTTCTTTTTCCCCTTTTACCGAGAGATTATATATTTCCCAAACACAATTTCTCTAATCCATATCTAATGCATTAGAGGCATTCTGCTATTTTGCTCTAGACAAACAAATTTCCCACCCAGTGTGGGATCACAGCCCTGTTCCAGAGAGAAAAACAAGTCATAATAATACAGAGGCCACTAAAGGAAAATGCTAAAATAATTAAAATATGAAAGAAGCTGCTGTCTTCCTGGGATTTCAATTTCGGAGATGCCTGAGGGGAGGGGGGTTAGATATCTCACACTGATACACTGTTTGATAAAGTGTGATAAAGACTTAGAAAAATTGGCAGATTAAACTGAAATAAAAGCTGCGGATGTTTGCATTCAGCAAGCTATTAAAAGCAGTGTGACTGAGCAGCAAGAAGCTTCTCTTTTATGCAAGAAGGCTCTGGAGTGGGCTGTCTGCTGCACCGGTGTCAAGGAGATCAGGGGAGGTGTTTTCGTCAGCAGCACTAGCTGTTCTTTTCGGCTGTTGGCGGGCCGGGGCGGTGTAAAACCCCCTCGTGCTGCGCAGTGACACAGCCCCGCGGCAGCACCGGAGCGCCGGGAGAGCCGCACGGCCGCGACGCCTCCGTTCGGGAGATGCTCGGATGCGATCCGTGTGCATCAAGGATACGGACCCTGCCTTAGCCCAGGGCCACTTGCCACAGGGCTCCTTCCCTCTGGCTGTGCTGCCCCTGCCCGTTGACTCCTCCCGGACTTGTGCCCCAAAATCCTACAGCCGGGACACTGCCGCAGCCTGGCTGCACAATCCAATAGATCCCTGTTCCCTTTCTATTTAATTAGTCATGTATTTTTGAGTGCACCAGGGCTGCATCCTGGGGTGAAGCCCTCATCCCCATGTGAAAACCAAGGGAATAAAAAACAAGGGAATTTGAGGGTTCTGAAATCAAAAGTGCTGACTGGGAGAGGGGAGGTGAATGTACTCGCCTGGGGTGGCCACCTTGCTCTGCAGGACACTCAGGGCAAGGATGCTCCATGGAGCTATAGGACAGATGCAGGTGCCACCGAGGGCTGATGCAGCCGTGGGACGTTGGCAGGAGCGCGGCCTGGAGCCCCGGCGTCCCCGCACGAGCCAGGGGGACTTCACCCCACCACACACCTCGCTGCACCCTTTGCAAGTAACAGAGTCATTTAAACATGATCTGCAGTTTATCTCTTACAAAAGAAAAAATCTAAGCACTGATTCAGCAGCCGTGCGGGTCCTGCACACCAGCATATTTTAAATTTCCAGCAAGTGGTGCTACTTTTCCTACTCCCTCTCTCTGCTGCAGCCCAGACTACTCGCCTTCCTCTCCAATTGCCTCCGTCTCGCAGCTTTATATTAGTGACCTGAGGGTGCAAATTAGGTGTTTGAAAATACAGCAGTTAAATCAACAACTCTGAAGTGTAATAGAGGTCAGGAGAGTTTGCTTCCAACTCAGTAGCTCAGTTTCTGCCTTGGTGCATGCTATCTGCATTTTGCTAAGTCCTTCGATTTCTGAATAGGGTGGAAATGGGGCCCAGTCCTGCTGGGGAGAAACCTCTGGGGGTTTTCTCCTATTTTATTTTTAGGCTTCTAAAAAGAGACAGCTGTTGCCTTGGTTCACTGTGAGTAATTTTCTGGAACAGGCTCCCAGCCTGGCCTATATCCTTTGCCCTGAAGCCCTTCTAAGTCCATCAGACCCTGTGACTGGGCAAGGGAAGACGTTTTTCCCCTGAATTTTTGGTCTGTCCTGCTGCCAGTCAGCGAGAGTGTCTGGTCCGATTACATCTCCTCTGCCCTTAATGGGCTCGTTAACATTTGGATACGCTGGCGCATTTTGCTGACAAAATACCCCCATAGCGCTAAATAAACACCACGAATCAGAAGAACCATAACCCCGAGCTGCGGAATGGGGCTTCGGGGGAAATATTTCACGCTAATATCTGAGCTGGTAATTGAAGGCTGACTAGCGTGGGGTAAGCGGTGATTCAGCTCCGCTATCATACGCCTGAGATTTGATTCATTTGTCTTGATTAGCAAAAGTTTAACTATCGCCTGCCTTTAATTAGCAGCGTTCTCAGAAGGCTCGTTGGCGTGAGGAGCCAGGGCCAAGCAGGCGGGAAGCTGCTCCGTGTGGGCAGGTTGGAGGAGGTCTGGGCTGACGGGTGTGCAAGCTGGCAGGACAGCGAAGGGTCTTTGGCACCTGAATATTGCCTTGCAGGCACCACGTAGCAAAGGAGCAGGCTGCAAAACAGGCATCTGCTCTGCCGTCGGAAGCAGGATGTGTGAAGAGCCCCTGGAAGACAGTGTGATAGATGAGCATCCACTCAGCTGGTCCTATTATAAGGCTACAACCTTTGGTTTCAGTCCCCGCGGTGTATAACTAGAGGATCGGCTGCTTGGGGGTGTAAGCGGTGAAAGCTGCTGCCCACAGGGCATCTCTGGATGATGCTGAGACACAAATAACCAAAAGGGGAAAAAAAAAATCAGTGAACATTGTGTGGGAAGCAGGCTCTCTTGCAGAGGTGCCCTTTGAAGAAGAGGAGCCCTGGAAGGCAGGGTGGTTTGCTCTCCATCACTCTGTGCAGGAGGAGGCCTTGCTAAATATTGACCCCGCTCCATTGCACTGTTATTACAAGTGGTGCAGAGAGTGTCAAACAACACTAACACCCTCAGCAGAAGCAGAAGCTCCTCAGGGTGGGCTGGCATGGGGTTTTGGCTGAGCACATGCTATTGCTCACACACAGGCAGGGGAATTTGGGGAAGGTCATCGGTGACTGTGGGTAGTTTCTGCACATAGCTTCAAAGCTATTTGGTTTTGAAGAAGTTTCTGTTAGGAAAACACTTATAGTAACCCCAGACTTCTGGATATTTGTGTATTTGTTCTCCCTTTCGAAAAAAAAAAAAAAAAGAACCTCCACAAATTTCAGCCCACATCAGGAGTTCCATCTGAAAACCTTGGCCTTCAGGTACACTACTAAATGGAGAAGAAGAAAGTGATGCTAGTGAGCATGTGCCTCATTCTGTGTGGGAAAGCTACATGCTTTGATGGCCGAGTGCCCCCTCGTGTGCCTTGGAAAGGTCTGAGTGCTGCAGCCCACATCAGGAGTTCCATCTGAAAGCCTTGGCCTTCAGGTACACAAAACCACTAAATGGAGAAATGGAGAAGAAGAAAACAAAGCTAGTGCGCATGTGCCTCGTTCTATCTGGGAAAGATACATGCTTGATGGCCAAGTGATCCCATGTATACCTTGGAAAGGTCTGGGTGCTAAGAGTAACCAAGTCCTTACTTCACCTTTCCTATCCTGTGTCTCTCTCTCCTCCTTCCCCAACTTCCACATTCCCAAATTCCACCAACCTTAATTTATCTTCCAAACTATGTATCCTAGAGGCAGAATATACAGAATATATTTTTATTAGGCAGGAGCTCTGTACTTCTAAATCTTCTTATTTTATTTGGGATTCTTCCCGATCACTCCAGGCTGCTTGTATACCCACATATGCATTTGTATATATCTCTGATTACATATTCTTCCTTTTCCCTCCCAAGTTTTTTTCACACATTCTTTTAGTTTACTAGTCCTATTTCCATAAATCTAGAGAGAAAAAGTACAATTTTCCCCCTTTTCCTCTCCTTCCATCAGTCCAGAATAAAAAACAGCTCAGATTTTCTACTTCTCTGATTACTTTTCCAGGAGAGCAGCTGCATTTTCATTTTCTGGCTTTTTTTCCCCTGTCCTTTCAAAGGAATCATCCTTTTCCTCCCTTGGTCCCTGGCTTCTCCTCCAGTGTTTTATCACTCAGTGATGCCCAAAATGAAGCAACTGCATATTCATAGCGGCAGGATCTGGAAAAGCGAGGGAGGAAGAGCCCCTGGCCCCCGATGGCCGTGCCATCTGCAGGGGCTGCAGCACGGGGCACGTGCCAACCACGCTGCCTCCGTGCCAAGGCGCCTTTCCCTGCGTTCCTGGCAGATGGGAAGGCCTTGCCCGGAGCAGGTCCAGGCAGCATCCCCCTCGCAGCCTTCTGGGCTAAGGCTGGCATCCAGGCCAGGGTAGATTTAGGGCTCTGAAACCTGCCAAAAGAACGGAACTGCCTGAGGGGAGGCCGTGCTGATCCCTCCTTTTGCTGCAAAATGCACTAGCAGAGCTAAGTAGGATGCAATCCAAAAACTTCCATTAAACGCAGTGGTAAGGCCCCGGGACCCGCGGCCAGAGTGGCAGCTGAGACCCAGCAGTGCCTTGGGATGCTCTTTGGAGGCGGCTCCAGCCTGATCCTACCGTGGTGTTGATTTGGATAGTATTGTCTGGCATAAAACGAGGAAAAAAAAAAAAAAAAAAAGCTAGGTTTCCCCTTGTTTTATTTTATTGCTTCCTCTTGGGCTGGCTTCTGGGCTTTTTTCAGGCAAACCCTAAAATGCCCCATTAAATCAAGTTACCATAAAGCTCCATATAACCCAGCCACCAAGTGCAGTTTGTGGTTCTGATGCTCGCAGGTTTTATCCATCACGCTGGCTCGGTTTCATCTGAGTTCACTCGTCTCTGAGCTAAACCCCAATCCGGTGAAAAATCTTCATCTTCCTCTTCAATATATGCTGAGCACAGAATTACTTGAAGCTCCCGTAATGTACTGTGCTTGTGTTTGCAGTAAAACCGCTTGCTAATGGGCAGGGTTCATGCTATTTCCATTTGTGCTAGTCAGACTCCTGGGGCCTGCAACTTTTTTTTTTTTTTTTTTTTTTTCTTAAAGGCTGCATATTTTAAAGTGTAAACAGGACCTGGTGTTTTATTAAATAAATGTGACAATTGCAATAATGTTTTGCAGATTATAGGAGAAGGAACTTAAGGGGAACATTTCCAGAACCTCAGCACTGTGTATTTTGCTGATGCTTAAATAAACTCTCCTTTGTTACTGCTGTTCTTTCTGGGGCGCTGGTGGTTTGATAATGCTTGAGAAAAAGAAAAACAACAACAAAAAAACCCACCACACCTCAAGCATCCCTGCTGGAAAGGAGGGAGGCTCCTTTCTGCCTTACAGTCTGCCCCAAAACCTCTCAGCTCCTCACTATCCTTATATTCAATGGGAAAGACTCAGTTTCTGCAACCTTTACTTTATGCCCAGGTGTCAGGGATTCTCCAGACTCATTTTAATAACCCAAATGAACCGTGGCAGAGCTGAAACCTTCATCCCAGCTCTGCACAGGGCCACTGCCCTCACCCAGGCAAAACCCCCTTTGAATTAGACAGTGCAGGGCCAGCATGTTCAGTCGTGGCATATGACAAAGTCTGATCCACCTGAGTCCCCTGGTGCTCCTCATAATTGTAAGAGTAAAAAAGTTCTCCGGCCAGGACTGAACTAACCACCTTTAAGAAAGAACTTAATGGGAACGCAAATGAAGGCTATTTCACCTCCTTACGAGCCTTGGCTAGAGCAGAAGGACAGCTAGACCAAAGTCGTAAATCTAGCTCTTTTAGCAGAGAAAGAAAATCCCCTTCCCTGCCAGTCCCCAGAGCTCACCCCACACATAAGCACAGGGCTAAATGCAGGCCCTGCTGTTCCCCAGCTGCATTCACTCTGCTGCAGCCCAATCAGGCAATTAGGGCAATTCCTCCCACCTGGTGGGCAGCTGTTAACCCTTTTCCTGCCAGTACCAGGATGGCTTTGTGTCTTCCCATCTAAAAGCGAAGTAGTGTCTTCTGTCTCTGACTTTGGTCTCAGTTTCCCCTCAGTTATTCTGGCTTTAAGTTATGCACAAGAGCAAAACTCTCTAAACTCCTTAATATGTCCATGTTCCCGTTCCCAAACAGTGTAAAGGAAAGAAAGAAAAAACAAAAACACCAACCATGCTTTAATTTCTGGGTCTCTTCTGCTCCTTTTGAGACACTTCTCTCTCTGGCTGGATTCACAGAAAGCACTTTTGGGTTGCTCTGCAAAAACATACTGAAGGTAAAGGTGCCTGAAGGAAGGTCATGGTGCTCCTGCTCCTGCGTATTACTGAGATCCAGGCCGGAGCAGGAGCTTCCCAGGGCTGACAGCGGGAAGAGCCGGGTGCACTGCCCGGGAGTCCCGCAGGGATGCGGGGTGGCAGCTGGAAACCCGTGCAGCCCGTCAGCCCGGCTGATGTGCGTGTCAGATGGGGTCTAGTGCTAGAAGCTCCTGTGGAAGCCTGGGAATGGGGTCTAGGGACCTCTGGGAGAGGGACCGGGTTCAGGGTTAGGAAAGCAGCACCTGAACTCTCCAGTGCTGCCCTGCAAGATGTCAAGTGTGAGGAGACAAGAGGCTCCACTGAGGCAGCGAGTCTCTGGTTGCGGTTCTTCTGCCTTGGACATGCTGAGACGCATATCTCTCTTTTAAGCATGCTTGTAGAAAAAAAATAACAATATTTGTGCTATTTTGTATGGGAACTCAACTGGTGTGCAACTAGAAATTAGCTTGAAGCTAATAATTTATGTAGATTCTGTAATTCCAAAGATGGTGATGGTAAGGAGAAGCAGCAAGGAACAACATTCAAGGTAGTCATAGGAGCGCAGTCCTGAAAACCACTTTGCCCTGCACAGATGTGAACAGCTGCTAGACTCCTCGTCCACAGTGGGCAGGAACCTCTGCACAGGGCTGTAGGTCATGCACTGCTGCAGGAAGTTTTTGCCTAAGCCAACAACAGTCTATGTTAACAGCATTACTCTGCAGCAGTAACAGTATGACTTTGTAGTGGTGTTCCCCATGGTGTTCATGGAGAAAACCACCCACATCTTCTGGCCCAAGCAGAAAGACCTTTCCTGGAGCTTTACTCTTCTAGTGACTAGTTCCAGCTCCGTGCTGCCTATGGAGACATCTCTGGCAATTTAGGAATGTTGTGGTTGTCTCTTGGCTGTTTGTCACAACCAGTTGTGGCGCCTTGATGGCCAGATCTGGAATGCAGGGCTGAAGGCCCCTGCTCTGCCTGGGTGGCCATACGATCGCCCTGCCCAGCACTGGTGGGGGTCCACACCATGGAAAGCTCTCCTGAGGAGGGCAGTAGTGTACTTTCCCACTAAGGAGCTCTCACCTGCAGCCATACAGAGAAAATCCGGCTCACAGATGCTCACTCATCTCTGGGATGGATGTAGAAACTGTTTTCTAAAACCCAGTGACCTTAAAAAAAATGAGGCAGATGAGAAACGTGGAGTAAGAGGCAGCGTCTTTGTCTTACAATCATCTTTCTATTGTTCTTCCCCTGTTTTTGGTGTCAGAGTCAAGCTGCACACCATATTGGTATGGATTACATGCCTCCATCAGTCATGTCCCTTAATTCCCACTTTGGGACATGCTTACACCATCTTGCAGCTTACTCCATCTTACTAATCATTTCCAAATTAGCTAAACTTGATTGAATCAGATCAAACTGCAGCCCTCATGCACCAAGGCAAATACTGTGTGGTTGCTGCACTCCCTCCTCTGTAAAACTGTGTCTAAAAAACACTGCTGTGAGAATCCAAGCAGAGCAGAGGCCATGTCTCTGCTGGTGCTTATACTGGGGTTTAATAGGGCAAAAATGTTCATGAGGATGACAGGCTGGGAGGGGTTCAAACGCAATTACTGTGTCAAACCTTCTTTGCCTTGTTCTCCATCTCTATAACACCTTAACAAAAACAGCACAGGGTGCTCGGCAAGGCGGGGGGCACATGCTGATTTGCTGTTGCCAGAGCAAAACCACCCTCGTGGCATCAGTGTGACTCCACAGGGGTGTAGAAGGCATCAAGCACTGGACCCAGGAGCATATATGAATTTGCTGCATGTTGAATGCAAATAAGTGGGAAAAAAGTATAGGACTCTATGAGTTAAAAAGCCAAATTGAGCTGAACTGCATACTGTCCTTGCCCCTAGATGACAAGAAGGCTTGCCTGAAGACATGCAGGAAGAAGCCTTTTTTTTCTCTCTCTCTCCTTTTTCAGGTACATGGCATAGTGCTTACTCTTTTCTGCAGTGCTCCCATTTTTATTTTTATTCTGATTCTTATTTTGTGTTTCACACTTCTGCACTGCTGCAGTCATCTGCTTTTTTGTATCTTCCAGTCACCATCAGCAAAAATAAATAAATAAATAAGTAAATTATCCCCCTAAACAATCTGCAAACTAACTTTGCTCAGAGCCACAGAGGCAGACGCCTACTCTGATGGAAACTCAAGCTTGTTTGCTTTATTTAAACCTACTCCCTTGCACACATGATACAGCTTCACAGATGCCTGGAGTCTATTTACCTCCTGGCTTGTTTATCCTGAAATGGCCAATGAAAACTGCTCACATTTTTGTCTTGATAAGAATCCAATCATGGAAATTGATTGAACTTCTTCTTTGAGTTTTCTCTTGCATTTACACTTTTCAACTGGCTTGAATTGTTTAATCTGCAGTTAATTTAGAGACATACAGCCATGGCTCTGATATATCAGGAGATCAAGATAAATGGCTGGAGTGTTTTTATGAGCAAAAATCTCTCTAGATTCCAGTACATAAATCATTTGTTGTGAAATCGCTCATTGTCTTTAGGCAATGTCGTAGTGAAAAATTCAATCTATTCATGAACAGAAAGTCAAGGGATTAGGATGCATTCGAAGGGAAAGTCTCCACATTAAAAAAAAAAAAAGAAAGATTTATCTCTTAATACTCCACTAACATAGCTCGTCTGCCCTTGTATTGCAGTGTGGACTCTTGAATTCAATTTCACACTCTTTGTCCTCAAAGTCTAGTGAAAAGGAAACAATGAAGAAGTCCCCAGGGGGAGAAGGGACTTTATATTAATTTCAGGAACATTTTCTCTATCCTTTTCTCCTGATGCAACAGAGTAAGGCTGGAAGGAGGCCTACCAATGATTTCTTACTGAGGGCCTGACTGTGATCCCCACGCTCACTGTGGCAAATGATTTACTACATCTTTCTTCTTTCTGTGGAAATCAGGCAGGAACTGGGTAAAACCCAGGGCTTCCAGATTCTGCTAAAGACTCAACAAAAGCAAATTAGGGCTAGAGGTTGAGTGGTCCAAAATTTTCATATCAGAATGATTTTAGCAGTTTCCATCTAAGTACAAATATTCCAACTGAGTATTCTTAGTATTGGATCATTGTTACAGAAGAGGCATATCTCCAAGATGGGGACACCTAGATCTGGAACCAGACTGGGACCCTGGGTTTGGAGCAATGGCAATAATGACCTAAGACCAACATCATTCCCTGTTCCAGAAAATGTGGTAGGCACAGGCTTGACAATTTACCTCTTATGTGGTTTCCAACAATCTCTTTTTCAAGAGATGGCAAGGGCTTGCTGTCCTGCAGAATAAGAAGGTGAGACATAAATCCGTATAGGATGATGGCCATCTTTATGAAGATTTTGGTATATATTTAGATGGCCTAAATTCCACCTCAGTCTTTTTGACTTTCTTATTGGCTAGTTCTAGGCCTTCCTATATCCCTAGTCAATAGGGAAACATTAGGTTTAGGGACTTAGAGATTTAGACAGAATTTAGGCCATCTGAATATGTCCCTCTGAGCCTTCTTGCTAATTCTATAGGCTCCGATTTTTCTCTCTGCCCTTTGCTCAGATGGATTAATATAGCTTTTCCCTACCTCCCCTTGCTTCTCCACTCTCCTTTTCCTCTTCTCTATCTTCTGTTTTGTATCAAAACCCAGAATGATCTGCCGACATGGCAAAAGGATGTTTGTTATTTATTGCCTCAAATCTACGGTCTCATGAAAAGGAATGTTTATTCATTCTGAGTAATTCAGCCCCTAGAGTCCTTCAAGCATTAAAGTTTTAATACTTCTCACCTGGAACAGCTGAGCTAGCCAGGAGAGATGAAGCTTTGATGGGAATACTTGATACAAATTTCTAGCCAAGCAAGGCAGTAATGCTCCTTGCACACAGGATGAAAAGCCCAACTTAAAGGAGCATACATGAAATTGTGAATCATTTAGCTTTCACCTGGGGGAAAAAAAAATACATTTTTCTTAGGCAGGAAAAAGTTATTCAAATTCCTTTTGGAAAGATACCTGATCTTGTCACCTCAGTGCCTTCCTTTATCATAAAGTAGCTCCATCCAGCATCTCATGGACTGAGCTGTTCACTCTGTGAAGCGGGAGCAAAGCCACTATACGGTGTAGCTGTGGGGAGCTGGAGCCAGCTAATTTCAATCCAATCTAAGGCAACAGTCAATGTGACTTCTCCATGGTTCAGCTGCTTCCCAACTTTAATCCATTTAATTTTGGCAAAGTGATGCAAATGAGATTTCATTGACAGGAAGGCTCAACACAGGGCTGAGGGTCTTGATAGTAGATGCTGAGGCAAGTGCCTGACCTCCTTGGGAAATGCAGTTTTAACAGAGATTTTCAAAATCCATAGTCTCCAGCTTCCATGGAAGGCTCTTGTGAATGTATTTATTATGCAGTTATGTGATGATTAAACTGGGATTTTATGGCTACTTCAACAGATACAAAGTGCAACAAGCTTCCATTGTTAATAAATAATAAATTTGTCTCTTGCCACTACTCCTGCCATCCCCAATCCAGGTCTATTGCGGTTTTAAAGACCTGGGAAACTAAACAGTGGGCAAAACCAGATTCACTATTCAAATAAAGGAACTGTCTTTCAACTCTGAACCTATCGTTTGAACCCCGCCTAGAGTAAAAGGATCGGTGACACTTGTGATTTGGTTAAACAAGCTGATCCTCATGGTATGCAAACAGCACCTGGGGCGAACAGCACAGCTTTCCTGAAAGAGTCTTGGGTCTCTCTACAGAACATGTCTTTGGTTCAGACTGACCAAGAGTCAAACTATAGAATCCTAGAAATATGGGATTAAAATAGCTTTTTAGAAATTTGTTTAGTCTTTTCCGTTTAATTGAGGCAGCTTCAAACATGCCAAGGATATCAGTGGTGGATGTTTGTTTATCTGGTGCTTGAAAACCTTCTTGACCTCTTTATGTACTTGCTTGATTAGTTTACTGTTTTCAGAATTGTAACATTTTCCCTCCATCTGGAATTAATTTGATTTGTTATTTTTCTTTCCCACTATGTAAGATGAACAACATCCTCTTTCTAATGACCTCTTATATACTGAAAGACTGTTGTCATGTTCCCGATTTAGTCTTCTCATTCCTGGACTGAAGAAACCCAATTCTTTCAATCTTTCTTAAATCACATTTCCAAAACATCTAATCATTCTTGTTGTTCTCTTTTGGACGCTTTCCAGTTTGTCTACATGTTTTTTGTGGGTTGGTGCCCAGAAGTGTGCACAATACTCCAGCTGAGATCTGACCAGCAGCAAATAGAGCGATAGAGCGGAATAATCACCTCCTGTGCCTTTCATACGACACTCCCGTTATTACTATTCCAAGATGATCTTTTTTTTCCCCAAGGACACCATGTTGTTGACTCTCACTGAGCTGGTGATCCCCACAAAATCCCAGATCCTTTCCCATGCCACCTAGCCAGTTCTTCCTTGCGATAGTGGAGTCAACCTGCAACCTTTGGGTGAACCTGCTCCATTCCTCCCAGCTCCCAGCCTGAACAGTGTTACACCTGCTATGAAGTGTGAACTACTGCTTCTACACGGCTCCATTTACAACGTGCATCCTAATACTGTTGTCCTTTCCTATTAGCTTAAACAGTGCTGACAGCTCAATTCTCCTTGGAGGATCCTCCTGTCTGTCTCTCTCCTCAACAACCTCCATTGTCACTATTCTCCTTCCAAGAAATACAGTAGAGCCGGCAAAAAAGGTACATGAGTTTTGGGGCTAACAGAGTGTTTCGTTGCCAGGTTATCTTTGATGCTGTGAGTGACAAGCAGTGTCTTTCCCAAGGCCACATTCTGAAATGTTTTTAACAAGGAAGCAGCAAGATCTGAATATAGTGACATTAGACCTTGTCTGACAAAAACATCAATATCAGTGCATAATTAATGGAAGGATCTGAGCTAACGTGGACTGAATAGGGACAGAGTACTTTCAAAAATCAATTTGCTACCTGAATTACAAACACTACCGATTAAACCTGACAGGGCAAAACTCAAACAGAAGAAAAAAAAGAAATAAAAAAACCCACAACCAGTATGCTGGGACATGATGATGGGTCAATGCTCTTGGTTCCCTCTTTCTTGTCCCATTCTGGTTTTAGAAACAATTTGTTTCACACAGGCACAGTCCAAGCACTGGTGAGGTGGATGCTCGTGAGTTTTCTGTCCATTTTTCCTCCAGTGTCACACTGGCAGTGTCACTGTCCAGGCAGCCCCTTGACACACTCCTGGCTGCTCACGATACTCAACGTGTCCTGCAGCAACTCAGCACATGGCTTATGCCTCCAGGCTAGCCCATAAGCTGAAGGATCACTGCCCATACACTAACACATTTAATGGGTTTTAGCAGTCCTCCCAAGCCAAGCAAGTTCAGGGGCTGCTCCACCATGAGGAGGGAGCGGAGGAAACCCTGCAGCAACCAGAGCTCTTTCCATCCATGCAGCACCAAAGAGATGATGTAGTGTGTGGCTAGGGGGCACTGCGCTATTGAAAGTCAACCCTATTATTACTTTTTTTTTTTTCAATCAAACACTGCTTTAAGATTGGTAATCCTGACCTTAGAGATTTGATTGAATCTGAGCAATTATGTCCTCCTCTCTTTGTCTTAGGCCTTTTCATTAAGTGGTGCTGAGGAATGCAGCAGCAGGTCCTTGTTGAAGCGCTTCCTGTAAACTTGGGTGATTGCAACTGGTTCTGCTGGAAAAGCAGGGCCCTCCCAGCCATAAACCATCGCTGATGGATTCCCTCTTCATAACGAGATGTCTCTTTTCACTGTTTGCTCTGCACAGAGGGGTTTCAGCAGGTTCATCCCAAGTTTGCAGCTGCAAGTCAAAGGGCGGCACCACCATTTGCCTTGTGCTAACCCCTCACTGATGGGATTCAGTATTGCAAAACTGATCCTCCTGTTGGGTTTAACCCCCTCCATCCCACAAACAGGGTGCAGAGAGGCTCACAGGTATCCTCTGAGCTTGGGAGGGGGCAGATCTCAGACATCCTATAGCGAAGGTAAATTAGGCAGCACCATGTCTGGTCTGTTGCAATGAGACTGGTACTTTTAGCCCAGCTTGCTGAGCTAAAAAGCTCAGAGCAGGGCACTCGGATGACATGTATGACTGTCATCTGAGACTGAAAATGCTGCTTGCTTTTACTACTGTGCATCCTTCTCTGTCAGCCCACACCAACCTCTCCCAGAGAACCGCAGAGCATCTCCAAGGCATGGAAATGGTTAAGCAACTTATTTGTTTCTGCTTGCTTCCCCAGTTCTCCCTGGGAGTTCAGTAACTGCCATATGTTATATTACAGAGCATGAGAAATCAGACTGAGGTGGCAATTTTAACACCCTTTATTCATACATCCTATTTTTACACTGATAGATGTAAGATATGCAAAGCGTAATTCCCAGCTGAAGCAGACTCAGCACATGGTTCTTGCTGCCTCAGCCGGAGATGGAGGAGGACCAGCCAGGAGAGCTGGCGCCTGCGGGCTGGGATGGCAGCGCTGTGGGCAGAGCAGGCCTCGCCGGCGCCTCGGGGTCTCTGCTGGGTGCTGAGTGTCCCTTCTTCACTGTCCCTTCTTCACAGCGTGTGCTGTGTGGGCACAGGCTCGTGTGCTGCAGGTGGGCAGCAGCTTGAGGGCTGTCAGGGCTATTTTGGGAAGCTGCATCTCCTGGCAGTGAGAGGTTCTCACTCCAGCCCTTGGGTAAAAGCCACCAGCACAACTATAATGACAGTAGCAATGGCTCAACCCTGGCCACTTTCAGGTGTGTAGGTCTTGGAGGTGGTAGCAGAGCACTGGGATGTTGTTGTGGTGGCCTTTCTCTTCCCCTGTCTGTCGCTGAGATAATTTTGCTTTTCTTTTTTTCTCTCTCTTTTTTCTTTTCCATCAGCAAGAGCGCAAGTGCTGAAGGTTTTGCAAGGGATGCAAAGAGAGACCTTCCAGGCAAGGATGTGAGTGCCCTTTACTAACACAGAAATGGAGCCTCCGCAAATGTAAAAGCCCAGCAGTTTAGTGAAGTATTCCTGGAGGCAAAGTGTGCCCTGAGCAAGGCCAGCAAAGCCCACCCTCCCCTCCTGCTAGCAATGTCACTGGGCATTTTGTGCCATCAGGCTTGTTGAAATGGCTGTGAACTGCCTCGATTTGCAGGGTGACTCTTTCAAGAACTAGTTAAAAAGGCGAAAAAGGAACATTTCTAAGTTTAATCTGAAGCACCGCATGACTGCAAAACAGATTTACATGAACGTCTCAAGTGAGGAATTTTGGAAAGACAGTGGAGGTGGGAGGAGGAAGAGCAGAGGAGACCGTAATTACAGCAAAGCGCTGACACAGATGCCGAGGCAGATGCATGTGGGCCAGGAAGCAGGTCAGGCTAAAAGAGGGTGGTGGGAAACGTCCTGTCAGAAAAGTGTCCTGAAAACCGAGCGTGGGGACAGCAGGGGGACAGATCTTACCGCAAGACCTGGGAAGGGCCTGAGCTTGGAAAGGGGATCTTTCCTTCTCATTGCAGCTTCTCTATTTAGGGTATATGCTCTGTTGGCTAATCCAAGGGCTGAGCTTTACTAATAGGGCTCTCTCATTTACCTGGTGACTTATTTCTGTGAAACATGTCAAACCTCATATTCTTGCCCTTTCTGACAGACAATCTGAGACAGATTGCCTATGCTTGTGTTCATTTGAAAATGAGGCTGGAAACGAAGGGCACATGCCAGATGTTGTCCCATAAAATCTGGGCAGAGGGGACTCAGTGTGAAGAGGATAGCATGGAAGTTTAGGCTAGACTGGATGTATTACAGCAGCTTTTCCAGGACACCACAATGGATTTTGGCTGCTGAGTGCAGTAGAAATGGGAGCAGGAAAACCAGGCTATCTGGGACAGTGTTGGAGAGCCTCTGCTCCTGGGTGCACTCATGCCTATGCGCATGCTCACATGTATATAGATAATAGCCTGTGTGTGAATAAATAGATATACCTCTAATACAGGCATATATGTGTATACTTGCATTTGCTTATCTAGACACACACATGAACTTGTGCTTTTGCATTCATGAGAGAGAGTAAAAGAGAAGTCTCTAGCCCCAAACTCAAAGCACAGAACAGCAAAATGTGTTTAAGACTTGATTTAGCTTTTCCCTGCTTTATTGCAGTATGCAAAGAAGATCTCCAGATTCAGGCTATAGTTTCTATGTTGCACTGATGTCCAAGACTATGAGGACGCTTCTTTTCTTTAAGACCTTAAAGTGCCAGCACCAAACATTATGCATTCTCAAATCTCCACTGTACAAACCCCCAGGATGAGAAGAACAATAAAACATCCCTGAAGGATGGCAGCATTCACAAGAATTTGGTACTCTGTCCCATTAACAGCAGGAACAGATAATTAGGCTGGACAAAACAGCACAAAGTGTGCACCAGGGAGCCATCCTGAGAGGCACAGAGAGGGACTGCATGATCTAAGAGGTCATTTCTAGCTATAACAGCGATGAACCTGATGTTTTTGAGGGCCTGTTTTCATGGCAGTGCTCAGCAGTGGGCCAGGGGAAGGCAGGCATGTGATATATCTCCGACTAGCATCTGGCACCTCCAAAGTGGATTCATTTCCTTTTTCCTTCTCTGTATTGCAAATATTCACCAAAACACATCGATGGGTCTTTAAGGAAAAGTAGCAAGAAAGAGACGCCCGCTCTATGCCAAAGGGAATGAGTGGAAGCAGGCCAGGAGACAGTGCCTGCTGTGCTAATTAGAAGATATCTCCTACCATGGTAGGAGATATCTCCTAGTTATTTAAGGGACTGAGTGTGATAGGGTGTGAATCAGTGTGATAAGGTGTGAGTGTGATGGGATATGAGTGATATATCACCAAACTGGGTTTCTGCAATTAGAGACACTGCTGTATTTTAAACTTGGCCATTAAAACCCAGTTATTTAGAGGATCTGGGCATATACGTATATGCATATGTATATGTATGTAAAAGTTCCTACTTGCGTAAATAAGTGCTAGTGTGAATCGCTAAGCTGCACACATGAACTCCCATGCACACAGTGTTTTGACACACAGCAGTGAGCAAACTGGCTACTTTCAATCTCGGGTTTAGCCCTTTTTCTCCCAGGAAATTCCAGTCCCCTTCTAACGCAGGAGCTAACCCACTTTAGCACCCTTTTTTCAAGCAGCGCAGGAGCTGCTGCTGCTGAGCTTACCAACCAGCTCAGCCTTCCCGGTGCAAAGTCCTCGGAGCACTCGGGCAGGCTCGGAGCAAAGGGCCGAGTCTCACGCGTCTGCTTGGCGGGTGCAGGGGAAGCAGATGGCAGCGCGTGCCTCCACGGGGGTCATAAATCCACGCTGAACAGGCCTTACCACTTGGAACGACACCCTGTTCCCGAGGCTGGGGATTTATTTGCTGCATTTTACACATTCCTCATGTCCCTGGCACAGTAAAACCTTAGCGGGTTGACACTGTTACTAAGTACCCCATTGTTTTGTAGTTAAATTGGGGTTCAGCTCTGAAAGGAGATTATGTAGAAGCAGCCTGCACTTGTTCCTCAGTTCTGTTCCTCCCAGGTGTTCAGAGTTGTAGCCATTTCTTTTTGTTTGCTTTATTTTTGTTTTTATTTTTTTTTATCTGCTAACTAATACAAGCATATAGTGCTTTTGATTCCTTTTAGCACTGCGGAGCTGCTGTCGTGAGAGGAGTATGAGCTGGTATCCCATCTGGCCCATTTTCCCAAAATTCTGTTTTGAGGGATAAATCTGGATTAGCATTGCTTACCTGAGGACAGATGCAGCAGGGAGGCAGATATCTGCTGGGTTTCTGTGAATGATGATAGCACATGATTCAAAAAAAAAAAAAAAAAGTTTAGATTAGTTCCTTTTTAGAGCCCAAACACTGAGAACAGTTGTGGGAGCAGGTTCTTCCCCATTCCACCCCAGTTTGAAGAACTCAGGCTAGGAAATCACTGTGCATGCAGCTGTGCTGGCAGTTCTGGAGAGGGGATGTTCTCTGTTGAGGGTAGTGAGGATGACTGTGGTACTAAGGGGGAGGCTGAAGGGCTGTAACCTCATCCCGGTTCAGCTGCATCCGGAAGAGTAGGTCAGACTATTTTCCCCAGGGAAATGCAGGGAAAATAGCTTTGTATTTTATCTGAACCCACATAGCCTATTCTTATTGGCAAATGATCCCTCTTTAGTACCAGGGAGCGGGTATCCATTTAGGTAAAAAAGAAAGATTCGGGAAGGAGACCTGATGTCTTGTCATTCTGCTGTAAATATTAAGAAGTTCCTTCCTTGCGAGGTTCACGTGGGAGGGTGTCAAACATAACTCCTCATCCCTTGCCCCTGCTAACACGAAGAGCGGCTCCGGCTCCGGCCGCCCCGGCAGCGTGTGCGGTGCTGGGTGTGTGATCCAGGAGACTTTTCCTCTCTTTTTCCTCCCAGGCTGCCAGGTGCTTCCTCACGCTTGGAGCCATGAGATGTTGCAGGGAAAAACAACTCCTGGCCTTCCGCAGCCCCTCTGCAAACTCACAGGGGACCTGGGTGACCCTTCCCGTGTGCAGCGCTGCTTCCCGCTCCTTGATGATCAGGCGCGGGGCAGTTAGGTGAGTTGTTTGATGTAGTTTCTTGTCTTCTTCTCTGAAAGGAAGAGACAGACTTTGTTAGATTAAAAGTCTTTGTTTATGGAGTTGTCTTCTTTTTTTCCTTCCTTTTCTCTATCTTCCTACCTTCTTCCCCTGGCACTCTTCCCTCCCATGCCTATTTTTTTTTGCAGAGTCAAGCTGCACATCCTCATCAGAGAAGCTCTAATAGGATCAAATATTTGACCAGCTGCCAGGGAAAATTCCAGTAACCTTCAAGACCCTACACATTCCATTTTGGAGAATTTCAGGGAAAATGTTTCATCCTTCTGATAGAGAAGCACCAAAAATTGAAAGTCGCCAGCTCATCTTGTGCTGTTCGGATGGAAGGAGCTTGGGTGGACTATTTTTAGGTTACAAAGCTGTACTTTCCTAAGATAAAAGCTGAGAGTCTTTCAAAGCAAAAGCCTTAAAGTGTGAAATCCATCAAGTCCATTATCCCGGGGAGCACTGCAACATTTTTAGGCTGTCGCGGTGGTGAGCGGATGCTGGGCAAAAGGGAGCTCCTGCCCTGCGGGGGCTGGAATCTCTTTCCTCAGTCCTCTTCCTCACTTCTAACAAGACTCTGACACTCATTTAGGAATAAGATCTTGAAAATCAAGGCCCAATTTGACTTTTGCGGGGTTTTCTTGCCTGCCACTTTTGCTCTAATGCAGAGAGCGTACGTGGCTCCGTGTTGGGCCTTTGCAGACCAGGAGCTGATGGTCCGCATGGTTTGGGACCTTCTGCTTCTTGCTAGGAAAGAGAGAGACACATGTCCAAGTATTGCCTACCCAAGAGACTCCTCATTAATTTCTGGTACATCTAGAAAGACTAAATCCTATGGGAAAGGAGCTATTTAACTCCTGTAAGTGTAATTCTGAAATGAATGTGTCAATACTTAGCAGGGATGGACTGAGCAGGCAGGGGTTTGGGGAAGGAGAGTGCTGTGCAGGGGCTGTGTGAGTATATGTAGGAAACAGCTAACCTGAGAACACTTAGCTTTATTTACACCAGAATTTCTGATGTCTTTTTTATCCGCAGGGAAAGATCTGTTTTGACAAGTTTATCAATTCAACAAATACTAAAAATATAACTTTCCCAAACATTTTGAAATTGTCAGAAGTGCCCCACTTAGGCAGTTTGTGAACAATAATGTATTCCTTTTTGGGTTTTTTTTTGTCATGTTGATGTTACCGTGAACTCAAGGGGGAACAGCAAAACAAATATTTGGTTGTGAAACAATCCAACCTGACCTGACCCGTTCTCATCCCTTTTCACAACCGTGTTCAAATTTTCTTTGTTGTTTGCACCAAAAGAGACCACACTTCTCCCGTATAATCTCAGAAATGCTGACAGCAGAGGACAACCTCTTTCCAATAGCGCTACCCTTAAACTGCCCTGTCCTTAGATTTGCTCTCATTTAGAAATGAAGCTGCTTTTTTTCCTGGGGATGGCCCCGCTCTATTTCCTCCCCTCCTCTCCCATGGGTGCAGGGTACGTGTATTTACAACCACCCACCCGCAGGCTGCGGCGTTTGGCTCCAGCTCTCGGCCGGGCGCTCGTGGCCCCAGCGCTGACAGCTCCCTCCAGCCTTTATGTACAAGCAACATATGTGGCATTTGCATTCCCTCTCTTATCATACGGCTTTGTACTTATGTGAAGATGTCAAAGCGCTCTATAAATATTAATTAATGCATGCTGACAGCACCTCGGTGTTTTACAGAAAAAAGGAGGCTGAAACAGTGAGAAGTGGCAAGCTGAGAGGCGGTCAGTGAGATACAGAGCTGGTCAAAGATCCTCAAGGACATAATTCCCAAAGTGCTGCTCCAGTCACGGAGCCAGGGATGAGCAAATAAAATATTTCGGTTGCTGTAAAGTGAGTGAAATGTAAACAGCTGTGGTAACTGTGTGTTCCCTCAAAAAGGAGAGAAAATAAGCAAATTGCAATGATTTAATTATTTAACGCCCATGTCAGAAACAGAAAATAGAAAATATATTTCTCCCTTGGAAATGCAATTATTGCTTATTCTGTTGAACTGATTTCATGTCTAAATGAGGGTCACAGTCCTCTGCCTGGGAGAAAAAAATCCTTCCAGAAATGGAGTTGAAAACCAGTAAATTACAGAAAGCAGATGAAGTTCTCATATGACTTAAGCTTCAAGGATGAGATTTTCAAAAATAACTAAAGGATTTAGCAGTCTGATTTCCCAATTTGAAGCCCAATTGTCCTTGAATGAGATGTCTCCAGACAGACATGGTCCAGGGGGAAATAGATCTACTGGAAAGGAAAAGAAGGTACCAGCTCCACAAATAGGCCTATAGAAAAAAGAAATCTTCTAAATAATGAGGACTTTCAAAAAGCTATGATATGTTACACAGGCAGCAGCGGCAGATAAAGCCCACAAGCACGTTAATTTAAAACAACAGTGCTCAAGAATGAGCTAAAAAGGGGGGTGGGATGCTGCTCATTTCAGCTGACAGCATCCAATAATTCTAAAGCGATAAAAGATCCAGAAATGTGTCAAAGCTATTTCTAAATTTGCTTTGGGGAAAATTCTGCTATCACTTCCTTGCTGGTTAGAAAGACAACCCTGGAACCAAGACTTGAGGGAATCAACCCCCACATTTAGGGAACCTCTTGAAGAAGTCTCACTAAGATTATTAGAATAGGTTAAGGAGTCTTTTCTCCTCTAGTTGCTATGATAAAAATTAGTGCTGTGTACCCAATGCCACCACCAGTACTAAGCATATGGGGAGATGGAAGTGCTGGAAGTCTCATCCCAATCACTGTGCAGCAATGCTAAACTCACATGTGAGTCCTGGCTTTCCTTTCTCCCTAGCCAATGCCCACACATGGATCTGTGCCTGCACTGGACACTTGGGATTGGAGCTGCAGCTTTGTAATTACACCGGGAATCTCATTCCAAAGGGGAGGAGGAAAAAGGCAGGCAGGAAAGGAACTGCCAAGTATATTATCTTGGGGATTTTTGTTCAGTGTGTTCTTTTCTTTTCCTTTTTTTTTTTTTTTTTTTTTTGGCTATAGATGACAATCTACATGAAAGTCCCTTTCGTACATTCATTACTGGAGATTTTATAGCCTAATGAATGTGACTCATCTGTGTAATCGCATTGTTTTCCAGTACTCCAGATGTTCTGTGGAGCACCTCTGGCTCGTGATCTCCCATTTAGACATTTCTTGTAAACACCAAAAGCTGTTTGTTTGTTTTAATGTACCATCACATCCCATTACCCAGTGAAGGTGAAAGATTGAAATGCAACATTGTCTTGCCAAGAGATTTTTTTTCCCTCCTCTCTCCCTCTGCTTCCCCTGATGTATCTATGTCTAGTGTCTAATTAGTATGCAATGGGATGCAGAAATTCCTCTATTAAATAGCTTGTTGCTTTCTGCTTGCCTTGATCTCCATAGGCAGGCGGATGCTAAACAGAGATGGGCCTTGCACATCTCAGGTGCTGAAAAATTTCAGTTCTCAGTACTTTAAGTGAGAGTTCAATATATCACTGTATGAGGGATACACTCCCATAGAATTCAGCCCCCTTTCTTGCATAGTTATTCACAGCAGGGAATAATAAAAATCAGAAGCAAACACTGGTCCAGTTGCACTGAATATTTGTTGCAGTGACATTAAAGTTTGCCTAGAGGCTGTTTTTCATCCTGTAGGTCAGTCAGCCCAGCTTAATTTTGTGAGCTCCTCTCAACAACAAAACTGGTGTGGTTCAACACCTTTGGCTGCATGTAACAGGTTGAGTTATAACCTAGGTACATATAACGCAGCAAGCAAATGCTAAGTGTAAGGTGTTGTGGGTATTAGCAGGATGGTGCAGCAGATTCTGGGACACTAAAGTTCCTGTTATTTTGCAGGTGAGAGCAGTGTGGTCTCACTGCTGTCCAAGTTATCTGTTTATATCTATTATGGGCCTGATCCTGCTACAAATCTGATCCTTTGACTTACATGAGATCTCTGCACTGTGGGAAATGCAGGAAATGCAGGAAAGACAAGCCAAAAGAAAATGTTCTTGTAGTCGTCATAGTATTAGTCACTGGCTGTAGTCAGTAGGTGCCTGAAGATCATGGAGCATCAGGGACTGGTTGGAGGAAGGCAGAGAACATTTGATAAGGATTACAAAAAGAGAAGATGGAGAAATACAACAGTAGAAAGGAAATCCTGAAGAAAATCCCAAGATGGGAAGCAGGCGTGTGGAGGAGTCTTTGTCCAAGAGACAACAAAACAACCTGGGAAAGTCTGATAGGGGAAAAGGAGGCAGCAAAATAAGAACACAGAGAGTGTCAGGAGAGAGCCAGGAGCCATTTCAGCAAAGCATTCAGAAGAGAAGCTTTAAATATTTCAAAATGATTACCAACATATTAGGGATGAGAGATTGATTTAGTCTTATGTTCTTTTGAGAAAAATTATGAAAACTAATAGTAAGTCTAAAGTATGGCAAAGCCGCACTGCTTGCTTCAGTCTTAACAGATAAAGCTTAGAGGATTGTGGTAGATTAACGGCTGATGAAATGAGTCTTCAGAGTCTGTCAAACATGGGGCTGAGGAGCTGTCTGAGCTCTCTCTTGCTTAAACACTGCAGGGTTTTCACCAAGGAAAATTTGAATTAGAAGCCTTGGGGAATATGGTGCATAGAGAAGAAAAACAGATTGATCCTTGGAGACTTGGCTGAGTAGGGAAGGGCAGGAGACACTGGGAATCTGATGTGTTACATGTATATAAAAATAAAGGACTTTGCAGAAATAGTGTAGATTAAACAGGACACAATGAAGGTGACGACTGAGCAAATTTATTTGCTTCTGAGAAGGAAACTGAGAGACTCCTCCCTGCAGGAATTACAAGAATTGTCTTTGTGCTGCTGAAAGTGGCTCCCGTAGCCTGATCTATCAACAGCTGCCGTGATATTCACTAGCGGTTTTGTTAATAACATGTCAACAGAAATGTTTATGACACAAGCTTTTGCTTTGTTTTTCCTGCCCATATATGAAAACTGTGGGTGACATATAAAAATGAAGATATATCTGTTTCAAGTTAAGTGCCTCCTGCAGCAAGGCTGAGGCAGTGGGTCTTACCCTTTCAGATTTGGAATTTTTTTAGAGATGCAAAGAAAATAATTTTAGATTTTTCTTCTAAAAGAAGTCTTAGAAAAACATAATTTGTGGTTATTCAGTGCACTGTTTTTGATAAGTTCCAAGTACTTTCTTGCAGTTTTGATATTTTAAGCCTTACCAATCTGCATAAAATATTTTTAATGGAGTTGTTTCAGCCTCCAAATATTTTAAACATCCTGTTCTGATAAAGCTGAACCTTGTTGGGAACGCTTCACTTCAGTTTGAGTTCTTAAAAAACCAAAAACTAAATAGACATGCTACTCATGATGGTTTGATTTCAAAAAAATGCCATTTTAGACAGAAGAAAATATTCCAATCCACTCTAGTTATGAACTGTTGTACATATACTCACTGTTATAAATGTTACATCTGTGGTTACATTTTTAATAATTTCTTCTAATTTCATCCAAATTTTCTGAGATACTTCAGATGTGAAATGAATGCAGGCAGATAGCTTCCCACCCATTTCTCTTAACATTTTTCATCAAGAAAAACCCGTTCCTCTAGCCTATCCTGTAGCAATGTTGAAATTGTGATGCTATAGATACTGGGATCCTGAACAAGAATTTGCATTATTTATAGCACAGTAGTACTAAGAGGCAGCTGAAGTTTGGCCCTATTTTGATATTTCTTTTAAAGATTTTTTTAGAATCTGGTGAAGTCAAAAAAGCAGAAGGTTGTATTGTCATCAGCATTTTATATCTGGGAAGCTGAGGGGGAAAGTAGTCACACCTAATTTTAGCCATCTAGAAGGTATCTAGGCTAACCTAGTCATTTAATCTGTTAGTATTAAAGAAAGAAAACACCTCCAGAGTGTGAATCATTTCACATATATTAGTTACGTATCTTAGGATGGGGTGAAACTCTGTGTAGATCTCTCTCACACTCCAATGACTTTAAGAGAAACCTTCTTAAACTACCTTCTTCTAAACATTTTGCATAGCTTATGTTAGACAAAATGAATTTCAGCTTTTGTGATAAGCCTAAGGCCTCACAGAAAATCTGTGGTAGAGTCAGAATGTTGAATGTGCATCTGCATGTACCTCTGAATGTACATCTGAATGTATATCTACAGAATTCAAGGCTAATGCTTTAAGCATAAGATGGCACTTCCTAGCATGCTCCTGACTCTATATTATTTCCATAATTCAGCACATTTCCCTCAAATAACAGGAGCAGGACATCTGTAGAATGTCACAAAGCAATTATTTAGTTGAGCCAAATGATACTGAACACTTCTGCACACCAGACTGAAACCACGTGAACTGTTGCAGTTGCTCCTCAGAGATGCCACAGGGAAGTTTTCCCTTTCAGAGAAGTGATCTGAGAGCAAAAAGCATTTCACACAAGCAGCAGCAACATATGCTACCACAACCAAGGAATAAGAAGGGAAAAATAACAGGGGAAAAACAGTCTCTTCCTTCAGTGGAAAGAATGGTATGACTCGAACAGAAGAATCCCCAAACACAAGACATGTGGTGGCAGATTCTGTCATTGGAGAAAGCACTTGCATCATCTCTACTTCTTACCTAGGTTTGTGTGAGGACTCTACAAGCACACAGTCAGGTTCAAATGATGAATCCTCTGCAGGCAGTCAACATCTAGTTACATTTTTCACTTGTACATATTGCTAGTATCTGATACATTGACAGAGAATACATGCTGTCCAAGAAGATCTCAGTCTATTCAAGAGAGCTTCCCAGTTCCTATACAATGTTCTTTTCTTCTCAGTGAGAAGAAAATACAGTTCATATCCAAGGCAAGTTACTGCAGTAGCCTTAGTGCATATCAGTGAGTGTGCACATGATTTTACAGCACTATTCATCTTGATTGCTTCTTGCTATAATTTTCATTCCTTTTGCTCAGCTGGTGCCTTGCTTACATGATATGTGAAAATATTAAATTAGTTCCCTTTACTAGAAATTTTATTCCATTAAGTCATTGTCATAGCTACTAAGAGACCTCTCAGGCTCCTGGTAGACTTTGTTTTAGAAACATCTGACAAATTCTATGGCACTCTTATGGAGAGTTCAAAGCAGAGGCATCATAAGCTTGGGCAATTACAGATTAAGTGGTTTAATATTGCAGAGAACAGAACAGGGAAAAGGACAAAGCTTTGGATATCCATGGCCTTCCCCAGGTTGTACTTTGCTAGGCTCTTTGTGTTTGAACCATTGTCCTTTGCCTTTTACATCCATCTGCAATATTAAACCACTGAATATGGGCAGTAATTATACAAGCTGATGATGCTCTTTCTTTGAACTCCTTGCTGGTGTGCCAGAGGATTTGTTAGGTATTGCAATGATCTGGAGTAGTTTGAGGGACATTACTTTCACCCCTATAGAGCACCCGCAAGACAGAACATAATTGGACTATAAACTTTGAACTTGCTGAGGTTTTTCATCTTACTTTTGGTGTGCACGAGTAGCTATTAGATACTTGTCTGGATCATCCTTTCCCGTGGCAGCAGAGAACAATAATAATATTAATGCTTAGCTGCCACAGGATAACTTTTACATATCAGTCTCAAAGACTACACAGAGCAGGAAAAGGTCAGTATTATTTTTGGGGGGTTAGTTTAAAGTTTTAAAGAAGTAGTAGTTTTATATCTAGCTAAAAATAGCCACAAATCTCGTGAATAGTTCTGATCCCTCCTACCCGCTTCAAGAAAGGAGGCAGACAGAATTAATCTGAAGCAGAAAGAAGTCATTCTTTGAGATATTTTCAAAATATAACATATTAATAGCCTAAAATGCCATTTTCTTCTACAGGTTTACCAAAATTTAGAACAAAAGGTAAGATTTTTTTTCAATGATTGAGAATCCTACAAGTAAAATGAAATATTTAACCTGGGTTTAAATTAAATAATTTCATAAATGCTTTTCTCAGTCTGTAAGTTCCTCCTCCCACTACTTTTTCATTTCATCAGATACATTTAAAAGACAAAAAAAAAAAAACCCTCCAAGCTAGTTTGTTTTAAGACAAAACCCACAGATTCTGTGTGCAATCATTCTTGTACATCGTGTTTGTGTGCTTGTCCTCCCTAGAATAACTTGTGAATCCATTCTCCACTCCCACCGAGTCCACCAGCCACTCTCAGGAAATAGAGAGAATTTTGCAAGCTATAGTGACATTAGGATCTTATAAATTTCCTCAAAGCAGGCAATTAGGCAGAGTGAAATCCTGGAACTGCCCTTGAAGGACAGCTGTAGTGTGAGTTTGTCGCTCACTCCATGGTAGAGAACTCAAACACCAGGCCAGAGAAAGCGAAGCTTTGCAAAAACCCCTTTCTTGGTGGTCTATCTCTGTTTTCACTTCTTTTAAATTTGGCCAAGGGTCAGCACCAGCCTTTGCTCAGTTGTTCAAATCGTTTTAGTGATGGGGAAATTGAGGAACAAGGCAGTGCAATTATTTGCCTAAGTTCGATGATCGGGTCAGCAATAGAGCTAGGAAGAAAACTCAGATATGCTGAGACCTACTGTATCACAGTTTCAGTCCCAGATATTCTCCTACAATCTTCTTCCTACTTTTAAATTATCAAAGACTGATATTTAGCCTGAATTGCTTAGTGCATTGAAAAAAGAAAGAATTAAATATTGTTCAGGTAATTTTACATCAATCATTGAAAGCCAGATGAAATGCTGGGGATTACTTTGGTCATAGGAACAGTGAGGGAAGATGGGATTTCTAAACTGGTCCTTTTCCATGCCGAACAAGATTATAATCCATACCACGGGTACCTGTCATAGCTCAGTGACTGCTACAGGGTCCCCAGAGAACCCCTGCAGAGTTGTCACAGAAGGGATTTAGTAGACTAATACTGTGAGTAGCCAAAACACTCTTTTCTGCAAGGCATTTGGGAAACTCTTTGCCTGGTAAACATAGGGCAAGGACATAGGAAGTTGGGCTAGAGAGAAGTTTCCACCCCCAAGAGGAGACAAAGCTCAAGAGACCCAAAAATGTAGCCTACCTTTCCAGGCACAGAGCCATGAGCTCATGCTGAGAGACACCCCATTTGCAGAGACTCATCCACTTCACCTTCCTTATCTACAGAACTCTTCCAACCTCATCTTCTTTAAGCACTCCCTTTAGAAAAGTTGTGATAGAGTTTTGTCTACTTCACTTTGTGGCCTATAAACAAGTAGCTAAGAGGCTATCCAAAAAAAGTGCAGGCAAAAGGGAAAAATAGTTCCATGTCAATCCTCGTTCCCGCTAAAAAAAAAAGGGGGGAAAAAAGAGTATAGAATCATTTTTTTTAAATGAACCTTGCAACTTAAAAATAGAAGTGTGGGGAGGAAATGATGACAAATTTAACTAGAATTCCCCCTTTCTTTTCTTTCCCCAATTAGTTTTCAGAGTTTCAAAAAGTTCTACAAGTTCTACTCACAGCCTTTCTGTTAGCTTTCTTTTTAACCTCAATTCACCAAAGCACTCATCAAATAAGAGACTGAGAGGTGACTTGATTAAAGTGTATAAGTCTCGTCACTGGGAAAAAACATTGGGTACTAATGTACTGCAATCTAGTAGAGAAAGGCATAATAAAAACCAATGGCTGGAAGCTGGAGGCAGGCAAATTCAAATTAGAAATAAGACACATATTTTGTAATAGTGAGGATAATTAACCATTGGCACGAAGTACTAAGAGATATTCTGGATTCTCCATCCTGAAGTCTTAATGTCAGTAGTGGATACCTTTCCAGAAGGTTTGTACTAGACAGGAAAATGGACAGAAAATGGACAGAAAATACTATTTATGTTCTGATAGCACCTGCTCTCTACTGAAAATATAAGATTGAGAGTAAGTCCCCAGTCTAACAAGATCTCATAAGTGTAAAAAAATTGGTGCCACTTATGTGTTAGTAACTGAAGGCGCAAATTCACTGGAAAAAGTCTGTAGCTTAAAAAAAATCTCATTCAAATTGGGAGCCATGCAAGAACTTCACTTTTGATCTATGCAAAGAAAAAAATAATCCATGAAGCTGTTCTTGTTGTTAATCTATGCTAAGTATTAGGTTGATGGCTGTAATAAATCTTTGCTAGAAAGATCAAGGTATAGGTAAATAAAGCAGATAAATAGATAGGAATGGAAGGAGTATTGTTAAGCAATAGGAAATACCTTAAAGCAAGTCCTGGGCTCGTCAGTTTTGTATACTTGTGATTTCTGCTTCTGTGCTTGATTCAGCTTTCGTTTTGCCCTCCTCCAAGCTTTCTTTGCTGACAGCTCTCTGCTCATCAATTTTTCTGCCTTATCACCTTTTCCTCACCTGAAGACCATTTTTTTTTTGTGCATGATTTTTGCTGTTTTCCTCTGTCTGAGCATTGCTTTCAGCCTTTAAGGATGACTCAGAAGGAATCCTCAAGAAGCAGGCACCTGCAAGAGACCCTGTTTGCCCTTACAGATGAACTGTGTAGGTGCCAGTGCTCGGGCTAGCTCCTCACTCCTGGGACAGGTGGGTGGTTTTCAGAGAGATGCTGCAAAAACTGTTTTAAGGAGTTAACATTAATGCTTTCCCCCACAGCCTTCAACTAGAACTGGGACACAAGAGGTTCACAGCAGGGACTTGAAGGTTTCCTACATGGATGAGAACAGACTCAGACCTACACTTAACCAAACGGCTAGACTTACTTCTGTAAATTCCGGGAAGAAGGATCATCCCTAGGGAGAAGTCCTACACAAACCACATGATCTGCTTATTGCTGTGAAGCCTTATATGATACTGCGAAGTTTGTGCACAGCAAGTTGGTCTGGAATGATCTATGAGCAAGAGCAGAAGGAGAAATGCACCAAGGGACCACGCAGGCTGTGATAAGAACAGAATAAAAGGCTGTGATGCCACCATAACCTCTGCTAAAGCCATCGTGCAACCATATACAATGAAGGATCAAGAAGAGCATATTTTTTGCTAGGAAAACTAGTTTTCGACCTCCTTCCCACAATGTGTGTGAAAGCCTGGACTGAAAAACACATTTCTATTTGCAGGGGTCATTCCACTAGTTAGTGTTAGGCTATTCTTATGCAATGAAAAAACTCCCATTAATTACTGTGACTTCTTTACAATCATAGGATATACACATTTGAACCCCGAAGGGTCCTCTCCAGAGAATAACCTTTATTTGCTTGATTGCTTCTGTTCAGTTAATTCTGCCTAATTACTATTTTCTTCCTATTAGATCCTAATTATATACAGTATTTTCATTATAAAGTGTAATGTTTCCCAGAGAACCATGTCAATTACACAGACGATATTACCAGAGGTCTCATTTACTTCATTAAACCAGAGTGCAGGCTCTCCTCTGATTAAAACTGCAGCTGGAAGTATGGACACACTAGTGTCCTACTTTTGTAGTGTAGATATGAGAACTGATCAGATGATAACTGTAAAAAAATATTATTCACTTTTTTTGTAATGATTAAAAATGCCTCACTATGATTGCTGATAATTGTAGAATCATGTTATTTATCCAGTCTGACTGTCTTTGCAGAAAAGTCAATTGTGTATCTTCAAAAGATTCAGGATTTTTACTATGAATTAATATTGTGCAAAGCCTGAATTATGTAAAGAGAGATCAAAAGATTTGAAAAATTTATGCTCATTAGAAGAATTACGTGAGTAAGCGCATAGTAAAATGGTGGCAAGAAATGAGTGGAATGCAGAAGATTTGAGAACATTTATTCTTCTGTCTCCTAGAAAACAGTCTACTTGTGCCTTGAAAGGTGGCAGAAAGATCACTGATATGAAAAGGAGTTGTTTTGATATAGTGGGTAATGATTTCATGGAACTTATTGACACAGGATCTCTGCTAAGCCAAGATATCTGAATCCAGAAAGGAATGAAGACTTTTAAATTTCCAAACATGACAGGTATCTCATTCTAGAGAGTAAAAAACACCAGCTTATGATGAGCTGGGAGCTTTTATGCTTTGTTGTGAGACACCAGGGCTGTTTAGTTTCCTCAAAGCCCCCAAGTTAGCCTCTATCTGTAAAATAAGGGTACCATTTCCCTTGCTGGATCCTCTTGGTGTCAGAAGGTCTACGACATTAATGACTTAAAATTCATAGTCTTGTTCAGATCATCACATGTTGACGGAACCATCTATAGTAAATAAAAAATATCATTCTCATGGAGGTAATAACATTATATTGTAATTCAGTAGACTCTGTGAAACTCCAGTGTAACTCAGTATATAATCACATAAGCATCTAGCACACACTCAGCACTTCATAAATAATAAATAATAATATTAATAATACAACTGCTGGCACAGTAACTTTCAATAATAACTAGATTTTTAAAAAGTGACAGAGGCAAATGGGATACCCAACATGCCTTGTGTTTACCAGAGTTTTATAAGCCTTTAAGTAAGGAATATTGGGCAAAACTGGCATGTGGCCACAAAAGAATTGGCAGCTAAAGTATCACTGACAAATACCACAGAGACTACCTTCTGGTACCCATAAGTTACAAGCTTATAGAAACCACGGATGGAGGAGATCTCAGAAGGTTACCTACTCTGTTCCCTCTCCTAACGCAAGATTAGCTAGACCATCTCCTTCCAGACTTTGATTTACCCAAAGATTTTCACTGGTTGGAAGCAGCCCTAAGCAATCTGTTCCAGTACTCCATTGCCAATGCTGGAAAGAAGTTTTTCCTAATGCCTAGTATAAATATCTCTAGACGCAATTTAAGCCCAGTATTTCTTGTTCTCTACCTTCCTCTGTGAGCCTTTATTCTTTGGCAGTGATTACCTCATGATCCTTCCTTCATCTTTTCTGCTAAGAAACCCTAAGTCCTTATGTCTTTACCCTCTGTCTTTTGAGAATTCTCATTGCTCTGGATTCTCTCCACTTTGCTCACATTTCCCTAAATGCAGTGACTAATTTGAACACCGTGCTCCATCTGAAATCTCACCAATACTCAATCTAGTGGAAGGACTGCTTCATTTCTCTCTCAGGTTATTTTCTGATTTAGGTAGTCCTAATTTTAGGTTTTGTCCTTTCTATGTGGGATTGTGCATTAATTTACAAGCTATAGATTTTTTTTTCTTAATTTTCCCTGTTTTGATATTTAAAGTCAGATTTTGTTTTACTAACATAATTTGCTTAGCTGATGAATACAGATGTAACTTTTTCGGTACTAAATATATAAAAAAGTGTTGTTGCAATAAGGTGCTCTTTAGCAACTGAATTTCTTTCTTCTGGTCTGTTTCAAAATGGGCAGTTTTTATACCTCCATAACTGAATGAGAATTAGAATAGCCCCAAATTATTTCAGCCTCCAGAACATAAAAATGCAAAGAAAAATGAAGCAAAAAATAAGTGGAATTTGGATTTAAAAGTACAAATTTTATTTTCCATAAACATTTTCTTTCCTGTGAAGATTCATCTGGGTTTTTCTTCTTGATTGGATTATTGACAGAAGTCTAATGTAGTTAGATGTTATCTCCTGGAGATTCAAATTCCTAAATCCGGTAGGCAAACATGTTTCTAAACAACAAGAAGGCAGTTGAGTATCTGCAATGAGATGCACCTAAGTGCAATGAACTGAAAGATTTCATCTCCACATAAGGAGAACAAAAATGCTTCACAGTGGCTGAAATAGCATTTGGAGATGATGCGGAAATTCTGTGAAGGACTTGAATGATATATTAAGGATTTGTGCATAACTCTGAACTAGGTGAGAGGAACTATTTCTGGCCTATTTCTAGGATGACTGAAAGAAGATCTTTGTTATTGTATCACTGGCTTTTCACCAGGTCTTGGATCCACCCTTCTCTTCAAGTCAAGCTGTTTCTTTGCAGCCAGTTTTCAGCAGAAGATCTGGGTTGAATCTACAGCAAGAAAAGCGGTGGAACACCAGGGTCACAGGACCTGGCCATGTCACCTGAGTGGGCAGATGAGGACACTCTGGTGACATGATACCTTGTTCATGCAGCAGCTCATTATACAGGTTAATGGAGATTTTACACATCATTATAATGATCTGACATGGGTTTTAAATATGGAACACCATGGGAAACTCTAATGGCTTCCTGGCCATCTTTGCCTTTTTTCAGTGAAATCACAGACAAGAGAAAGCCAGGCTCCCTGCCAAAGAACTATGAAAGCCGGAAAAACAAGGGGACAAAAAAAATGTGCTCTTTCAGTATCAAAAATGTCTGTGGTACTTTTGATGGGAAAGGATAGCTGCTTACATAATTCCTGTTGCTTAAAATCTTTGTCTGTCTTAGACCTTAACTGTTAATGTGTTAATGTTTGGGGACTGGGACATCTCTGAAGTTCAGGATCTTCATAAGTCCTGACATCCTTCAGTCAAAACTGCAAAACTTTTCATCAAGCATTTATCTTTGCCTGTTCATTTCTGTGCTCAGAAAAGTATGATTGGTCTCCAAGTCTTTGGTGGGTGTTCTGCTGATAGAAAATTAGCTCCATGGAAGGGTAAATGGTGTTATCAGGGAGCATACGGGTGGCCAGATGGAGAGATATAAACACATAGAAAAAGCTGGATGAAGAATAAGGCTGAGAGATTGTGTGGATGGATGGACAATGATTCACTATGGACAGATGGAAACTGAAGCTGTTTGGAAAACAGAATTTCTGTTCAACTGTGACACATTGGAATTTGTTTCCGTTCAGAATGGGAAAGAAGTCAATATGTTGACATTTTTTTTAACAAAGTGGGAATGCTTCCCCCCCATTGCTTCAGAAACGTAAACATATTTCAATAATGCAAAAACTTCACAGCATAACATGAAATATATTTATGATGCTAGAAATGCTAGATATAAACATGCCATAATTAATATTCTCTATGATATAAAGGTTGACACGAAATAAAAAGCAGAAATTAAATGTGTTGTCATCTGGAGGAGCAATGAGAAACATGTATTCTTGTATTCTGTTAAAAATCAACACATTTCCACAAGTATTTTAATTTTTATGAAATTTTATTGTTCTAAAAGAAAAAGAGTTCTATTCCTAATCATTTCATCCCCCTTTCAAGGATTCATGAAATAAAACATATGGAAAGAGACAGTCAAGTATGGTGGCAGGTTTGAAGAGACACAGAGGATGAAATGGTGGAAAGGTGTCAAGGACATGATACTAGAAGTGCAGAAACTGTTCAGCTGGAGTCAGCAACAATTCTTATCAGACTGGTGGGAACAGCAGGGAGTTTGCCTGAATTTGGCAATATCTACTGGAAAAAAAAAGCATAAGTCACTTCAGACTGTCTCAGCATGAGGAAGGAAGGTTTTCAGAGCAAATGCCACACGCGTTTTGTTGCCAGAGCTTCCAGAAGTTGTTCCTGAACATCCCTGCACTCCAATGCTTTGCAGAGGGGATTCATCAGCCTGAACTTTTTTTCACTTGACTCTTCCTTTCAGTGGGAACATCCCTTGTGATTTCCCTAAAACATGTCTGGGTCAAAAGAAAGGCTGCTTGGCATGCAGGAATTGTGCTTCCATCTGCCATATTATTAAATGACCAATGGATAACAGATCTCTACCCTAAACTGTGCCCATGTTCTGCTGGTGCTGGTGATAGTGGGTACTCTAAGCTTGGTTCACAACTCAAAGCATATGGTAAAGAGAGACAAAGCAACCAGAAATCAGTATCAGCTTGAGAAGAAGTAGAAAAAAGAAAGATTTCTGCTACTTTCCACTTAGTTTGGAGCCCCTCTGCAGCAAATACAGCCTAAAGATACAGCTGACTATCTGCAGAACAGCACAGAAAACTGATGCTAAAGGAATATGAAAAGAAAGAAGTGGAGCTATGGAGGTGAATGTTGGTGAAGGGCTCAGAGCATGAGTGTGATTGAATGTGCCTCCCCACAAAAAGATGGATGTATGATGGACCCGCTAGGACATGGAAACATCAGCTCTCCTATGGTTTAGTCAGTTCTGCAGGAATCATATGGATCTTCTGCCCACAAATCTGCTCAAGTGGGTTTGGAAAAAAACCTCTCTGCCTGTTTTGGATCCAGCAAGGCTTAATGCAGATGGAGAAGCACTTAGAGGGGCCTGAGGAGAAGACCATGCAGCCACACATGGTCTGGGATCACGAAACCAACTCCCGGATCAGCTTTCTAGCAGTGACACCAATATGTGCAACATCTCTTAAACACATATCCTTTTTGGCAGGACTTGTTGCTTATTCTAACTCTCCCTCGCTCCATGATTTAGTGCCACAGCTAATGCTTTTGATGTCAGCCTGAGTGAGATAGAAAGGTTTAAAAATTCATAACTGACCTTTCACTGACACGTTTGGTTTCCGTTAGGCGAGCGCAGGTCTCGGGGAAGGGAAGGGTGATTTCTTTGCCCGAATGGCTTTTTTTTTTTTTTCTTAAAACAAGGGAAAGTGTTAGAGGCTCTGGGGGAGTTTAGTAATTCAGTTCTATAGAGGAGGGGAAAAAAAGGGAGATGGGAATGAAAACTAAATCGAGGGAGAGAGGCCTCAAAAGCTGAGGACAGGCTTATGAAAAATATATACCTTCACCAAAGGAAGATGGAATACAAATTGGATCCCTTTTAAAAATATGCCTTTAAAACAGACATTTTAAGGGGTGGAAAAAGGGGGGTGAGGGGGAGTGAGTGAGCGGGAGAGAGAGGGGGAAAAATGTCTCTTAAATGTGTTCAGAACATTTCTGCAGCCTGCAGAGCTGGGATTGTTTATTAGAAGATAAGATAGTGAAAAATGTATTTTGCAGAAAGAAAATAGTAAAGCCGGTTTCCCAGTAGATAAGAAGCCAAATTTCTATTTTATGCTCAATTGAATGATTCAGTTACATTATCTGGGAGGCAGCAGTGAAATAACACCCTTCGGAAATGAGACCGCGAGGACATGCCATGAGGAGGAGGCGGCTCGAGGGCCGTCACCTGCGGCCTGGCACATCCCGGAGCAGCCGGAGCGGGAGCAGCCTCCTTGCTGCATCCCTGGGGCTGGGGACCAGAGGGATGTGGGATTTGGGCCTGCCCGTTCACCTTATCAGGCGGCCCGAAACGCCACCGGCTTGTGAGTGATGCTGCGTATTGCAGGATGTCTCTATCCCTCCTTGCCACAAAGCAGCCTGGCTGGAGGTTGGAAGGAATTGCTGGGAATGGAGTGGAAATTGCATGGGATGAGCTGCTGCAGGAGTCTGCTGGGCCAAGGGGGCGGTGGGATTTTCTGCTGTTTTTCTTTCCTCACCACCACTGCGCTCCTCAAGCCTTGTGTCTGCAGAGGCAGCTACTGTCTTGTGCTACAGAACTAATGTGACATGTGCCAGGACATGTGTTTTTGCAACTTTTACAATATGTTCTGCAGCTTTGGGGATTTTCCTTAAAGCTCTAGCTTCTAGAAGCATGTGACTGAAAATGATAGCTTTTATTTGAAAAGGAGAAGGAACAGGAACAGGAACAGGAAAAGGAAAAGGAAAAGGAAAAGGAAAAGGAAAAGGAAAAGGAGAGAAAAAAAGGAAAAAAGAAAAAAAAAGAAAAATGAAGCTATTTGGCATTCTAGCATAGCCTGCTTATGTAAAATGAATACCCTGCACAGTTCAAAGTCTAGCAAAGAAATATCTATTGCTATTTTAAAATGAAAACTCTACTGTACAAACACAAAATGCATCTCCATGCTTTTTATCCAGTGATTCTTAGAGGATGGACTCTTCATTTTTGACTGCTCAAGGATGACAGCTTTATTTGTGGTGGTCCTTAGCAGAGATTTTACATTTGTTTGCCTTTTCTTTCCCTTAATGTAAAAGTCATTCCTCCTTAAAGCTTATGGCTCCCTCTGTAAATGAAGCAGCAAACGAAGCATGCGACACATTAGTGCCCATCTTTTCCTTGCAGTGCAGGGCTGGGCTTGCAACGGTGGTTGTTGTGTCCTTGATAAGTCCATTTTTTATTTACTGAGCCATTTAATTCATGATTCATGATTTCTGTGGGCCTGTCCACACTGATCATCCAGAGAGGAATCCATTATTAAAGGACACAGCAGCTCTCTGCCAATTTTTTCAGGGTTTCTGACACAGGCTATCTGAGAAGCTGCAGCAGACTTTGAGATGATGCATGGGTTCAGGAGTTAAGCGGACTTTTTTGGAGTATGTAAAACCAAACTCCTGCATTACTCATTGTGGAGGAGAAGGTTTTCCTGGGCTAAGGCCACAGTGTGGTGACAGCCATGACCAGGATCAGTGAGGGTGCTAGCAGCGGGCTGGTGACTCGGTCTCAAAAAGAGAGGGTCAAAAAAAGACCTAATCAACCTAATAATATTTCTGTGGCTTGTTCTAGTGACTAACGATTATAGTCTAGGTTTAGTCCAGAAGCCAGATACATCACATTTTAGCCTTAAATGGGCATCTTGGGAAGTTAAGAACTGAATGCCATGGAGAGAAAGTATTACTTATTGAGCAGAAAGCATGTGTCTTTATAGAGATCCTAGTGGCCGGAACAAAGATGTATGTAAAGAACAACCCGGAGAAAATATTCCTTCCTGATCATCACAGATCTGAGCATGCCTTGAGGGACTATATTTGATTATCTGTATGGTATTATGTTTTATTATATGATTTACAGCTAAGAGTTCCAATTAAGACTGACTTGACACTGCAGTAGGTAGGCATTGCTTAGACATATGAGAAAGAAGGCTTCCAAATTCAATTTGTGAGAGAGGATAAAAGATGGAAAAAAGTTTAGGTTCATAGAACAGCTTGGCTGGGATTAGATTAGAGCCCAGTCTCTTTACTCTAAATCACAATATTTACTAAAACTTCCCTGTCATTTTCAATACTGAGTTTCCTTTCAACAACACTCCTATGTATCAGTTTGATCCACAATTTTGACAACACTATGTCAAAACAAGTCCTTCTGAAAAGGTCTGAGGGAATTCTCTACTTTAAGGATATACTTCAATGGCGCTGAACTTCCCATTTCCGCATTGTATTTTTCATTATAATGTATAACACAAAATGGTGAGCTGATAAAGTTCTGCGGAGGCATGCCACACATTTTAATCTTGCTTAATGATTTAATCTTTTCCATATGAAATTTTGAGAATTTTGTTGTGTGGACGTTTTCAAAATGTGGATTTTCAGCGCAGCAGGCATGCTGGGCAGTGGTCGTCTGCCCCACTTCCCCAAGCCAATTTTCCTCTTTCAAGCCCACATGAGACTGCTGTTAATAAAGATGCATTTCGGTTTTTACTGTCACTCTTGTTGCTTCTCCTATCACCATTAAAGAACTTGAAATAAATGCTTACCCTTTCCTCTCCCCAGTCTACTAATAAAATTAAAAGATTTGACCTTACTGACAGAATTTTCAGCAAAATCTCTAAAATGAGGAAGTATTGAGAGAATGGAAGTCTCCGAAGGGGAGGAGAGATGGGGAATTATAGAAATTATTTATAGCTTGCACCCTGCTGTGGATGAGAAAGCACCGCAGTGCCTGAATACTCCGTAATTGTGAAAACACTATCCTTGCTCCTTTGAAACACAGGATGGGAAGGCATCTGAGGTAATCAGGAGAAAAGAGGTAATGTCTTTTAGACAACACTCATTTTGCAGCAGGGCTTGGCAGGTTTTTTCTGAGCACAATGAGGACTTTGTCCGGTACTGGGACTCCAGAGCATTACTGCCACACAAAAAATTATAGTGTATTTTGAGCCATTTAAGGTTTTCACCTCTAGGGTGAAGCCTAGACCAGCTTGCTAGGGCAGCCTGTTTCATACTGTAAAAAATAATTGAGAAATACTTGTAGGAATAATCATTACAAACTCCCTTCATTACTCTTTGTAGTTCAGTCTCATGAGAAATGCAGTCTCAGCACAAAACTGCTGGCAAATCCTGAAAGTTTGGGAAAAAGCTCATGAGGGAGTGAAAATCTCGCTCTTCCTGAGCAGGATCTCATCATTTGTGTATTTGTCTAAGCATAATATCAGAACAGATACAGGCATTACTGAAAATAATACTCCTGGCCTGGTAGAGAAGTGTTTGGTAGAGAAGTGTCCATTGACACTGGGACATGGACACGCAAATGTAAAGTGGGATATAGAAGCGCAAAGACACGGGTGGTAATAGAGGCAGCTGAGCTGATGCTGAAGATAATTTAATTGTAAGCACTGCTAAGTCTGAACTGTCTGAAGCATTCTTCCAACCTGTCTGCTTACCTGGAGAAGGTATATCCAAGGGTTTATTAATTCTTCTGAAACAAATGCACGGTTTCTATTGACTTCTATTCTTCCAAATCTCTTCTGGTGCATTTGCTCATCTCCAGTCATGACTGAAACACTTTGACAACTGATGGATACTCAAGACTCTGGAGTACTGTGAAGAGAAAATGGATTTTCTGTCCTATAGGAAGCTGGATACTCTGATATCTGTTTTTCTCAGAAGGAACCATTGAAATAAACAAAAGATATGTTTTTACAGAATGAAAAGTTCCTGACCATTGTGTTTGAAGACTTTCCTAATATGTTTAACTTTGGTTCAGTACTGCAACTCCCTGGCATGCAGCAGAGCTCTTATCCCAACACAGGCCATATTCTTGTGTGCTGCTGGAAGGGCTGCAGGACCAGTTTGCATCTGCTCTGCTATCTCATGGTCCATATGCATCTGGGGCTCTGTTGCCATGTTGTTTTCATCCTCCTACATCCAACAACAGAGGCTGACGTTTGGGAAGGGGTCCATGGGAAGCCCCTCTGTGGAGGAGGATAGGCTCATATAGCAACCCCACTGCCCCTTCTAATGGCAGCATCAGAATTTCCAGTCAAACAAAGTCATAATTAATTTCAATTTCCCAGAATCCACAGCTAGTGCCCAAAGATTTTTGATACAGAAAAGAATTCCAGGAGATGCCAGGGACTTGTGCGAGTATTGCTTTCAAGAGAGATGCAAGAAGGCAGTTTTTAATGGTGTTCCTTAAGTGACCCCTCTGGTCAAAGGCAGAAGGCAGCTTTCTGCTGGGAAAGGAGATTAGAGAGATATGCTTGCAAAACTTGACTGTGTCGATGAGGCAGGACTGGGGCTGTCAGCCCTGCCTCTCCTTGCAGCTGAACTTGGTGAAAAAAAACCCCTTAGCAAAATATAGAAAGCTCTTGAGGGGAGGAGGATTATTCCAGGACATTTCAGTTCTCATTTGTCTTGCATTGGTAAGCGCTGAAAGGGGAGATAACTTTCTTACATAGCTTTTGCAGGCTTTTGCAGGATCTCTGCCCTTCTGTGTCATTAATGACATTATGTCGTGTGGCTCTGAGCATGACTTTCTTTTGCTCTGTTAGTGCAGACAAGGTGGAGTTCATAAAAATCTCAATTTTTCTTTCAGATTTTCACAAGCCCCTAAACTATTAACATGGTTGTATTAATTTTTGGCTAAGGTCCCCATTTCACTGCAGTGGCGCGAAGGAACTTACACAAAAACAGCAGAGAGCAGAGTGGAGTGTGGGTGCCTCAGCACTATTTTATCTTGTAGACTCTGCTGTCCTGCTCTCTGTTAGGGTTTCAAATAAAACATAGATTCGATCAAACAATTGCATTAGATGGGCCAAAGTACAGAAATAAATTTAGCTTGGCTTGATACTGGCAAACAAACTCTTCCAAGCCAAATGGGCACAGTAGGAGTTAATGAAAGGTTGAAAATAAAGCCATTCTTAGCATTTTGTGTTGCTTTGCTAATCAGTGAAATGGATGCTGCTTCTCCAGGCCTGTAGGGACTGAAGTAGAAGCCCCTGAGATGATTACATGGGATACGAGCTAAAATATCCTTCCAAGAGATAAAAAAAATTGTCTAGCTGATGAATAACTATGAGAAAACAGAAAGAGAGAGGAAAAAAGAGGAAGAAGAGAGAAAATGTAATGTAGTCAGAGTCACAGAGGTCTGCTGTGGGAGCATTTTAACATGCATACAGTCTCCCCTACCGCATGCACACACATAACCATCTCTATAATGTTTCTGTTTCTCTCCGTCGCTTTGTAAAAATACTGCTGTGAAAGTGGGAGAGTTTATTTATGGAGAGAGGACAAGAAAACAAATGTTTCATTTGCTGAACTCTAACCTCTTTTGATATTAATGTGAGTGATAAATTTGTCAGCTAAAGGCAGGAGATAAATGAACTGCATTTAGCCACCGAATTACATCCCTTGCTATCCTTCAGCAAGAAGAGCGACGGAAATGTCGGCAACTGGCATTTTGTCTGCAGCACACCTAGCCCATCATCAGCAATAACGATGACTAATAACAGCAACTCTGTAAGCAGATATTTAAATCCCAAAATACCCTCAAAAAGAGCCTGAATTTTCTTCAGAAATGATGCCCAGTCTTGAGTTTTGCTTCTGCAGGCTGATCTGCATCCTGCAGCTACCTGGAGCCCTGTAGACAGCAATCACACACAACGCGGTCCACCTGCCTAGAGGAGATTTCAGGCTCTCCTGTGAGAATCACACTGGAACTAGTCAAACAGTATTTGCCAGGTAATTTACACAGTTCTTGTTATACTATTTTGATAGCATTATTTGCCATTTTTCTCCTCCCTCTTTCTCCATTATATATCCAGTTTATAGAACGGGTGACACAATTTGTGAATAAGTTTCATAGATCAGATTCACAACATTCTGCAAATGGAATGTTGTAGGAGTAATTTCTTTGTTTCTAAATGAGAAAGCCAGCAACAAGTAGAAGAAAAAAGCTTTCTGTTCCTTATTCCTCAGTTCTATCTCCTTTTAGGAACATATGTGTAAGCTTTGAGAAAGAAGATACTTCTGCTTGCACTGATACTTCTTATGTGCAGATTAAATGCCTTAAATAGACTTCAGGATTAGTTTTCAAAATTTTAAAACCTACTAGAAAATTGATAGCAATTTTTGTGTTTTATTCATTAAAAATATCTTTTCTTAATCAAAAATGCAGCAAGTACATCTATCCACTCGTGCTTATAAACCAAATGAACCAAAAGAATTGAGAAGATGATTTTTTTTAAATAACACTGATGTACAACTGAGTGATATTTCTGAACTGGGATCTAGTACAAGGCCCTCTGAATTTTCTAAGACCTTCTACAGCTCATATCACTTTCCTAGGGCAAAACGGCCACTCCACAATTGTCATTGTCTTTGGCTTGGGTGCTATTACCAGATCTGTTGGGAGGGTTTCATTAGAGGTGTTGATCTTCACCTACGGTCACAATTCCCAAAAAGCGAAGTATTTATAGGCTTTTTTTTTTTTTTAAGTTGGGAACTGACAGTTCATTTATCCATTTCAGCGAAGTGCTGTTTCAAAAAGAGAGGCAAAAGAGGGAGGACCAAGCTTAACCCATCTTCCTACAAGCTTTTCTGCCCATCATCCCCTTGCAGAATGGACAGTGGATCGAGGTGGAGAGGATGACTCTTAGCAATGATTTCAGTATATCAGAAGCCTAAAAATCCAGACTTTCTCCCATGTGTTCAGCAAGTTCTGTCTCTCTCCCTGACACTCAGTCCATCTGCACAGTGGTGAGACAAGTTAAGAGGAAGGTAAGTGAAGCCATTCCAAACTTCAGGTTGCAGGGTTAGCCTCCTGCCTGTAGTCAGCCAGCAAGAATAACCTTATGCTATCTGTGCTTCTCACAGCACTTCCTTTTCCCCTCAAATGAGATCATTCATCGACTTCTAATTTTATTTTATTTTATTCAGCTGATTTAGTAGTGAAATAGAACTTAATGAGGAAAGATCTAACTGTCTGAGACTGATGATTTTAATGGTGCTAATGCATCCTGTAGAACTTATGCATAAAATAGATCACTTATCAAGGTCATTGTATATTTGTTTTTCTGTAGCAACAACAGTATCAGTCTTCCCTCTAAACCCAGAAGTATATATAAAGCCAAGTTAAGTATTTAAAACTTAACTTAGAAATATGGGAAGGGAAAATTCTCTCCAGGTGCTCAAATGATTCTTTAGAATTAGCAGATGATTTAGTGACATTAACCTTGAAAGGCCCCAAATCCATCCAGCAAATCTAAAAGGAATGGAGCCGATTTCTCTGGACTGGTGAGGTATAAAATTACATCGTCAGTGTATAATAGCTGAAACTCTCTTATTGATGATTAACCACATTTATTAACAGCAGGCTATAATCCCAAGATGTTATTTGTACAATGACTGTGATGTAATATAGTGCTTTCTAAAGGACCAGATCATGAAATGCACCAAAGATCACCATGAAAACCTGTGGAAATTAGGGCATCACTCTCAGAAGAAATCTATGGTTAGTCCTGTTGGCTCTTCTGTCTAGTGCAAAACAATCCTGACTAGCTGAATATTCTGGAAGTTTTATTTGTTTGTTTGTTTTTTAATTCAACAGATGATTGCAAGCTGAGATCGAGGTCTTGTTTATACCAGTAGCTTTAGCTAACAGCACAGCTGATGCTTGTGTAGACTTACGGGAGAGAAAAGCTTTGATGAGCCTTGGAAAGAAGGTGAGCTAAGGAGGTGTGCACTGCTGTTTTGACCGTCTGATTTGAGAGTTTTGCTGGTGCAGATACACAGGGAGGTACTGCTGGTGGGAGACCACAGCTGGACTCTCATTGCTGTGTCTTCTCAGATTCTAGAAGGAGAAGTCTTTCAAGATCAAATCCAGAATACTTGCTCATCTTTATTTATTTATTTAGTTATTTAGAATCTCCTGTTCAAGTTTGGGTGTCTGTGGAAGAATTTCTTGAAAAGGAGGAACTTAGAGGAAAAACCAGGGCCTAACAGAAGTTATAGCGCTACAGAAGTTTGCTTGGGGTGATACGCAGTTGCCAATTCCAGGATGGTTGATGTGCATGGACTCTGCTCCTCCATGGTTCTCTAGGCCCCCTCTGCTCCAAGCTGGCCTGGAGTAACAGAGGGTGGAGCGGAGTGAAGACACCGCGGCCAAGCTCTGTTGTCCTCGCAGTGCTGGGCCGCAGGTAAGCCACACAGCAGCTGTCTAATGGGAGATACACGATAACACGTCCGGTGCTGAGCCAGTAAGGGCGACAAATCACTCCTTTCGCATGAACTTTGCTTGAACTTTGCTCATTATAATGCCAAAATACACCTCCATCCTAAAAGTTACCCACCTCCAAGGTGCGACCACTCCTCACTGAGCATGTGCTCTACATTTTCAGTTGACTCTACCTTTAAATGAAAGCAAGAGACTTTATCAGCAATCAATAACAATAGTAAGTGTGACTATAGTCAC
>NW_010579180.1:160791-177403 GCF_000705375.1 Tinamus guttatus | reverse complement strand
GTAACTTCTGGAATCAGTTGGCGGGCTGATCCTCCTTTCCTCCCCTCAGGTCACGACGCTGCCTGAAGAGACTCGAGACTGAGAGCCCTCTCCCATCTTCTGGGGTGAGTGATGATTGCACATTTGTACATCAGAGCTATCTAAAAATCCCATGCTGTAGTAGGGAATTTCCTGTACTGACACCCGAAACCTGCTTTGTAAATATTGGATTTGAATGAATCACGCTATTTGTGAACTCGACTACTAGTTTGGAAGGCAATTGAACATACGGTTGACAGACCGTTGGTGAATCTGATATTACCAGAGTTGGGCCTATAGCTACCATGGTATTTGATATCCCCTCCCTGCCTCCAAACTGCAACAGTATCTCATCTATAAAATGGGTAAAATGACAAAATTCACCTCCAAGGACTTACGACTTGGCATTTCAAAGGGGAAACCAGCGTGAGGCAGGAAACAGTGCTTTCTATTTCAGAGTGTTTTCTGAGCACAGCCACATAGTCAAATATCATGATTAAGGTTTCACAGGATACTAATCACTGCAGAGTTTAAGCTCTGAATGAAAGAGGGGAGGAAACATATAGAGTATCCATGAGCCCAAACTTGCTTCAGGTAAAGCATTTGGAAGTAAAAACAAAGGTTTTTACTCTGTAACTAACAGGAGCAAAACAATCTCCTTTTCCTCTCTGAGCCACAATACCCCTTCCAAGAGGGTGACCACTGCACAGGAGTTACCAACCCATATTAATAGGCAGCAGCTGGCTTCCCAGGTGGCTCTATTGATGGGGCAATCAGAGTATTCACAGCTGTGGTTAGGAGACCAGCTGAGGAATATCTGACTGCTCCTCGCCCTTGTTGCTTTACTAGGAGGGTTTTGAGTAGGGTGTAATTAGGAGTTGGGGGAACAAAACTTCTCTTTTGCTTATGGTCTGCTAGATGGGAGCTGTTAAGTCTTCAGAAACTAGTATCTCTTGGTATTAAGGAGAAAAAAAAAAAAAGGTATGTAGTGGACTTTGCACTATTTGGCAGGTCCTCAGAAACAAAATTCTCCAGTTTTATGTCTTTATTCTACTTTTTTTTCCCCTGATTTCAAAGTGTCTGATGCTAAAAAGCTGAGTAAATGTATTCCTTTACAAGTCATGAGATCTAAAAAATCAGCCAAGGTGAAGTGCCCTAAGGCCCTCTAAGTGGTTATCTTCTCTCTAAATCTGTCTGTGCTGGAAAACACATACATGTAAGAGCAAATAACAGAAGCTCTACTGCCTTCAGCCACATTAAAAGTAATAAAATGCGTTTATAATACAAAAGATGTCTAATAAAGATAGATCAGATTGCCTCTGTTATGTAATGTAGGCAAGCCCAGTTGCCAGGGCTGGTGATTGCGGTTGGTCTTACGCAGTATTTAAGGGACCTAATCATTAAAGTGCATGGAAGCATCATTAGATGGTATGAATCACTTGCAAGGAATAGTTGGTGAATGGGGGAGTGAAGTGCTTCTACATGAAATGGAGCTTCATGTTGGGTTAACTTTCAGCTGGATCCATTTCCCATTCTTGCTGTTGTGATTGGCTAACCCTAGGCTGAACACCAAGAATTCCTCCAAACATTGCAATGATAATCCCAGATGCTAGATAAAGTTTTGTTGTAGGCAGCTTTGTATTCATCTCTTTAAATCCTCTTTCAATTTCAAATTAAACTCAGGACTCCTCTGTAACCCCCGTGTTCATCCTTGTGATGCATTGCTGTATTTTGGTCAATAACTGCCGTGTTCTGGTGTTATGATGTCTGTCCTCACGCATGTTGTCTATAAATCACTGTTGCAGTTCTTAAGATAGAAGGCTATTTCCAAATTTGAAAAGAAATTAAAACATTAAAACAAAAGGATATTCAGAGAACACGTATAATACTGTAAAACTGCATCTCCCTTTCCACTCTATCCATCTCTACCTGCAAGAAATTGCTAAGGTAGAGAAGAGAGAATTTGTCCTGAATTTTAAATAACATTCAATTTCAAAATGCTAGGGTTAGAAGTCGCAGCTAAAAGATCTGCCTCGATTTTCTGAACTGAGGGAGAAATGCAGTCCAGCCTAAAAGGCGTAAAAGGAAAAAAAAGAAAGAAAAAAAAAAGAAAGAAAAAGAAATTAAACCCAGTACTGAACTATTCTCTTGAAAATCATTTCAAAAGGGCAAAGTATTGGAATTTGAGACAATAGGAAGAAAAATGATGTTGGTTTGGAAAGTCTGCTTGCATTCTAATGAGAGAGGTTATTCTTGGACAAACAGGCTCCTTTACTAAACTCTTTCAGTAGAAGTAAGTATGTCACGGACAGGTATCAGAATCCCCTTCTTCATGTCGGATAGACAAAAATGACAGTCATTAGTTAATGAGAGCCTCTGAAAGGAGCTAGTTCCAATAAAGAAGTCTATTAAAGCTAGAAGTGGCTTTCCCAATTCAAAATATTGTGGAGACTTTGAAATGTTTTCCTCTTTTATATTAACACGAGAAGCTGACATCTTTGAAACCTTTGCAAACCTATAATCTGAAGAAATATTTCATTCTGAAAAATTGAAACTGGTTTTGCCTGGTATGTGAACAACTCCCCCTCGCCCACTCTGCCCCCCCATAATTAAATAGTTAAAAGGTACCATAACTCTTTGTTTATTATAAAATTTTGTCAATAATTCTGCACTAATTTTAAAATGGAAAGTCACCTGAAAATAAGCATTTTTGAGAGAAAATGTCAGAACAAAATGTTTTGACAATTCTGAAACTTAAAAACTCCTGGAGTTGAAGAACAATTCAAAACCATTTTCCATCTTGCAAAGTTTCTCCATCCTGATTAAAAGTATTTTGTCAAAAAAAAAAAAAGTATGTTCTAGAACTGGCTGTGATTTGCATGTGCTTCACTGGCACATCCAGGCTTCTGTCCCGATCCAGTGTTGCGGGACGTTTCGATACGATTCCAAGAGCGGGATTAAGACACAAACGAGGTCAAATGCCATATAGCCTTGTAAGCTTTATTCTCATAAGCGCAATACGACAGAGAGGAAGACAGGAAAAAAGAAAGATAGATAAGCAAGCAAGCGGGAGAGAGAGATGCAGCAGGATTATAGTTACCACCACCACCAGTCCAGCTAAGCGTCGCTGGCTCTGCTGCGGTGCAGGCACAGGTGCCTTGGTGCTGGTGATGTCCCGCATGCACATTGGTGCAGGTGATGTTCCACACACCTCGATGCAGGTGATGTCCCGGGAAAGAAGCCCTGCATCCCAGAAGAAACCGCGCACACCTGGGAAGAAGCCGCCGTGCGCTCCCAGGACAGAATACGCAGTGCTCTTATGTCCCTGTTTTTGCAGAGTCTGCCTCCCTTTTCTACATGCTTGGGTGCTCCTCTTCCCCCAACTCGAGTGCCAGCACCGCTCCATAGACACTGCTGGGCATTGTTTGGACCTCGTGTTAATCTCACATGAGGCAGGGTGCCAAGGTCAAGCAGCAGATGATTGTAGGGAGATAAAATACCTGGAGCTGACATCATGGTCTTCCCAGAGCCAAGGCCAAGGCGTCATTAATTGTATGGAGATAAGACACCTCAAGCTGATAGATGGGATGCCTAGGTCGAGAAGTCCTAAATGTTATGGCAACGATGTCGAGACAAAACACAATTCAAAACAGTCTCTTACAGCTTCCTAGCATAGTTGCTGGTCTGAGGACCTCCTTCCACACATAGCAGATACTTGCAGTAGTATATCCATGCACATCTTCCTTCTGAGTCCCTGCACTTGGCTATGGAAGGACCAAGCTGAAAAATGCTTCCAGAAGAGAAGCATCTCCACTCCTACTATAGAGAGCATTTTATATCCACTTTTCATATTAGGCCTTGGGTAATAGCTTCCTGAACCCTTTATGATACAGAGCTACATAATTTCTCCCCGCAATCCTTCTGAACCCCCCTCTTTTTGCATTTTCTAGATGGGCTGCTATGCCAGTGATGCTCAGGATGGAGTCACACCCTTGGCAAGGACTGGAGATGGGGGGATGTCCTCCTCTTTGGTGCAATGCTCGCGTTGAGCTGGGCCTTGGCCACAAAGCTGAGAACACCAGTGAGCCTTCATGAATGCTGGAGATAAAAATCAGGATTTTAGCTTGCTTGGGTTCCTCGTGGCATAACCTCAGCTCCTCCTTGTCCCTCCTTCCCACCCCATCTTTCTAAGAGGAGCATCACAGAGATCCTGCATGCAGACCTGTGCATCTCTCCCTGTAGATTAGTCACAGCAGCAGATAAAGAGGGTTGAATGACTGAGTAAGGCTGCAAATGAACTCCCATTAGCTCTTGCTGTATATCTCTGGTGGAGGGGTTTGGTAAACAGTTAGCACTTATCTCTCTGCTCAGCATTTAGCTGATTTCCATAATGAGCTCCATTGAACTGAGAGGCCTCGAGGTGTCCCAAGGCTTCTGAGACGCAATGTGTTCTCTAAATCTGATTTATGTAAAGGTGAAGGCAATTGTGTTAACAAAGGAGAGGAACATGATCAACATGCAGTCTGCAGCAGCTGGGAAGACAGTGGTGTCTGTGGCTGGCTCTCTCCAAGAGGCATCTGACAGCCGCTGGCCGCAGGCTGTGGAAGCGTTGAGATGCAGTCCTGGAAAACACAGCCAGGAGGAAGATGCATTTTTTGTTGTTGTTTTTGTATGTTTATTTTGTTGCTGCTCCCTCCCTCCAACACGGAAAAGCTGCAGCTCTGAGGCATGCAGAATCTGTCTCAGAGGGAAGCAGAGGTGAATCAGCCCAGGGTAAGCCCATTGATTGCACGGTCCCTGCTGAGCCGTAGTGCCGGCATTCGGTTCCAGCCTTCGTCCTATCTCAGCCTGGCAGGTTAAGCAGCAAACACTCACTTAAGGCCTGAGCAAAATCCCAATTCCTCTTGTTCAGTCAGCCGCAAAATCCTGCGAACTCCAACAGTCCCTTTTGTGGGCCCATGTCTATCCATCATAACCATGAACAAAGAAAAGAACGTTCATACAGGGTTTTACAAAATGACTTATTTCTTTGCATCGCCTCTGACGGGCCTATTTCCATCCAGTGTCAATGGACTCCCTGCTTATGACAGGAGGGAATGACCTTTGCAAGGTCAGGTACAGTGGGAGGCAGCTCTGAAAGAGTTCTATCTTGGAGGTTTTTGGCTACAATTTAGAGAAAACTATTAAAGTATCAATTCATTTCACAAGGGAGAGAGTGGAAGTCACTCTTGTGACATGGATGGATAGGAATTTAGGCTCTGGGAAAGAAAAAAAAGTCACAGGAAAAAAGATGTTATCAGTGGGAATAATTCTACTTTGGTTATAATGGGAACTGCATGACTCAGTAGAGCTTTTGCATGGCTGGATGCCTTAAGCAAGGATACTCATAAAGAAAGATAACAAGAACATGAAGAAAAAAAGCATAAATACCTATTTTTCTTGTGGTAAATTAAGAGAAGAGTGTAGGAGTGGAAATTCAGAGAAGGAAAATGCAATGGAGTACCGCCACAACCGGGCTAGCTAGCTGCCTCTGCTTTAATTCCTGCTCATCGGATGAAGAAGACAATATGAGCATGTTTGCTCCTCAAGAAAATGAGAGGTGTTTTTCTTCCAGTTTGCATTTAATTGTGTATTTTGCAATTTCTTACAACACCAGCTATTCTGCTAAAGTTGGTTTAATATGCAACAAACACTAACCATATAAACAACATGTCTGTCCTAAACCCTTATTATAATTCCCAGTACCACTTGCAGACTTTCTGAAACCCATTATTATAATTATAATCAAGAATCATAGGACATTGTGATTTGTGCCAGAATTACATATCCACTGAATTGTTTGTACAGGCCACAGATATAGCGCGTGAGAGATGGAGAGAGAGAAAGGAGAAAGAGAGATGCAGCTTCAGTGCTGTTAAATCAGTAACTCCCACCACGTTTAATTTCTCCTCTTTTGTTTTCTAATTTAACTTGTAGCTGCTGAAATCCAGGCTAATATTTGCTTTGTCCTCTGCGCTCTCCTTCAGCCTGGGTGCGAGGAACCTCGAGCTGTGCCCTTGTCCACTGCTCCTCCGTGTCCTCCCGACGCGGCACCCCCTGCCCTGGCTCCCCGTGGCCTCCACCCCGGGTGAGGAGGCAGGTTGGCTTGGCAAGATGCGGTGCTTAAGGCCTGTCAATCACGGCAGAGGCAAGGAACAGCACTTTGGAAATTACTGCAACAATACTTAGCAGATGCAAAATGCAGGCAAACTCAGCAGAGAATGCAAATGCAGCGTGGATCGTGGTTTTATTCATCTTTTGCACAGAGTTCTTTGCTCTTGAACCACTTTGCAATCAAAAGACATTGGAGCGGACTATTTTGGGCCCTGATTCTTCATGCTAAGAGGTAATGCTGATTAGGTTGGTGCCAGCACAAGACCCTGATATCAATATTCTTTCTGAGGATTTTCTCAGAGAAGTATATGAGGCCTGATTCTTATCTTGTATTACCATATATAGGGAGTAGTTTCATCAGCGTTAAGCATTGGAACAGTTTTGATGTTCTCAGGTCTTTGTTTTAAACCGACAGTGCTTCAGTGTTTCCTTTACATATATATATGTATACGTTTATATATATATACACGTATATAAAATATGTGTCTCTGTCTGTATATATATATATTTATATAAACTTCAGAATGTGCATAGAGAAGATGATGAAGCAGAACCACACATCTCCTGCTGTGAGAGCTGGGGAGTGCCAAGCACATTTCTTGCTTTTAATGCAGCTCCATCTCCTGTGCCTTTTCTGAGCACAACATACTCCCCAGTACAAATTCTCATGATGTGCTTCTCCAGCCTTCCTTCTTCTGGTCCAATTGCTCACTGGGTTCCTCTCATTCTCTCTAGTTTGTTCCAAAGTGCAAAGTCTCCTCTACTTTTTACATTTACTATGTGATCTAGGCTAGTCATGACAGTTAAACTGCCTTTTTTAGAGCATCCTCTCTTCTAGAGAGGACATGGCTAGAATCTTTTCAGTGGTGCAATAGGGCAAGAGGCAATAGGCACAAAGTGAAACACAGAAAGTTTCATCTGAACATGAGGAAAGACTTCTTTTCTGTGAGGGTAACTGAGCACTGGAACAGGTTACCCAGAGAGGTTGTGGAGTCCCCTTCCCTGGAGATACTCACAAGCTGTCTGGACACAGTTCTGGGCAACATGTTCTAGGTGACCATGCTTGAGCAGGGAGATTGAACTAGACGATTTTCAGAGGTCCCTTCCAACCTCAACTCTTCTGTGATTTGTATTTGTTACGGCTGGGATAATTTCCTAGCCTGGAACTGTTAAGCATAAGCTGTCAAACAGTCCTGTGCACCTGGGGTTTCCTTTGTGTGGAAACCAAGGCACCAAAGAGGTGGATGATGTGTTTTTGAATCTCTTCCTACACATGGTTTTGGGATGCAGCCACGGCACGCAACTGGTACAGGGGAAGTGAGATGCTGCTCTGTCTCAGATATATTGAGAAATCTCTAATGTGTCATTTAAAGCAATGTCTTTTTTTTTTCGTGGTATGTTTTATTACTGGATGCCCCATGTTCTCCTGTGAATAATCAGGATGTTCCCAAGCCCGTCATATTTCATTTGGAGAGAACCAGGTAAACCCACAACAAACGGATTTTGGGGATGCAAAATACAGCATTTACTTTGATATCCAAGGCTTTCAGCACTAAACATTTATTAATAAAATATGCATATGGATTTAGGTAGCAGCTGATTTGCTGTGTATCTCTTGGTGACCTTAACCTTATCCAAACTGTTTATAGTAGAACTCTAAACGAGCTATATCTCCGCAAGTTTTGGACTGGAATGAAGCTTACCATTCTTTAAGAGGCAAAGAACCTCCTGGTCAAACTTGGGGAAGTTCCAAAAGAGTCCGGAAAGGGGTGACCTCATTTCAGTTCTGCTGGTACGAACCTTTTCAGGGAGGCTTCTCACAAAAAAAAGTTCAGCATATTGTTGCCTTATGTATTTTTTTTCCTGAATGTAGTTTGAATGTTGTTTACAGTGAAGAAATGGAGATGAGATAGCAAAAGGGAGGTACTTTTCTGGTTCTGCTGCAGCCTTTCTGCCAAGGATGTGCTAAACAGGAGACACCAGTGAATGCACTGGGTGGTCTCCCATGAGCTAGGGAGAGGGGTGAACCAGCTGCTTCACTACGTGTTAACACTGAGATGCTGAGAATAACCTCTCCTTGGGGACATGTACGATCCCCAAGGAGTGAATGGCAATTAAAATGACTGTGCTGCACACCATTGTGTTCTTCACATTTCTGTAGCTATTTCCTCTGATCTGCTCATAGGATAAAGCATGAGATTAGCTAAACTGCAACCATTTTCAGTACCAGACAGTCAACCAGTATATATAACCATTTATTTTCTAAAAGATGATTATGCTAGATAGCACACTCAGTTCAAAACCCCATTTACACCAAGGGTGGCTCAAAAGACACTGCAGAGGACAAAAAGTAGGACAATGCAGTTTGAGATCCCAAAGTTTTACATTTCTTCTCTTCAGGTCTGCAAATTTGGTCTGTAAAATGCGTCTGGATTCAGCTGCTGACATGCCCAGGCATGAGTTAAGTGGAGCTGGGTTCAGTTCCACCTGATGAAGATTTGGCCTTTTGTGTTTAATGACCATTGACAACTCAACCCACAGATAAAAATCACCCCAGCTTAAGCTGTGCCAAGATGACCAAAGAGGTCATGAAGCTTTTAGAGTTATTAACTCCTGTTAGTATAATAATCCTTTTTATGACACCATAAAATTACATGGTGCTTTTCAAGACATAGATAAACTACATTTCCTGTGCTGAAGGGCCACCTCGCTCACAAAGCATACAGGATTTCATGTGTCTGTAAGCCCCTGCCCTTTCTCCTGCCTGCCATAGGGCTTCATCTGTTGATGAAACCTTTTGTGCCCTGTATCCTCAAATGTCATCCCCATAGTTTCTCTACAACCATCCCAAGGGATGTGAAAACACACTGATTCTTTCTAGTTTTGCCAGTTTTAAAATTGAAAAAAAAATGCTATAGACTATGCCTGCTGCTTCTCTATTGTCCACAGGGATATGTGGGTTGCGATGGGAGGATGACTGTTATGGATGGAGGATTAGGACACATACAGTTTTTGCACCTAGCTTTCCTGTGAGAGGACTAGATGATCTGAGCGATACTGCAGGAACTTACTGTTGAGCTTGTATTAACATTACAAAAGTGCTGAGATTTTTTTCTAGTCTCAGATACTGATGACCACAGGGAGGACTATAGTCTAGAGTGGGTTGAAAAGTCTTCTCAGGTTGATAAATAATGTCATAGCAGAGAATCTTATTGCTGGACAAAGGTAGAATGGAGATTTTTGGGAAGTGGCCTTTTCCTACAAACCAAACTCTGGAAGACTTTAGCATTTTTTTTTTCGATTTTTTCCCTAGTATTAAGAGGTAGAGATAACTGGTGTAAAAAATGAAGTTTGTATAAAAAATGACCTACCATTTCGTGAATCTCAAGGTCTCAAACTGAAGCAAGAGCCCAAATGAACCTAAAAAGCTGTTAGTTTCCAGAGACCCAAGCAGTCAGTTTTGCAGCTCGTGTAAGTCACACGAATAGAAAGCATCAACTACTGTGTATTCCTCCTGAGTCACTGTGTGGTGAGTCATATGATGTAATATGTTACAATATGGTGAGAAATCCAAGCTAAAATTTTGCTGTTATTTTCATTGCCTATTGAAAGTATTTTAAACCTAAGTGACTACTCAAACATGGGCCTCTGAGAAGAATCTCTGTTGGCTTCTGGGAGAAGATTCTCTGCTTATAGCTATGTTGCAGGTTTTTTTGATTAAAGTTAAAAGCTGATTTTTAATTGTGATGCAGACAGCAAATGAACAAAATTTTGGACTTCTCATAAAATAGATTGTTTTTTGAATTGTCAAGCTTAAAACTGCTACTTTAGCCCTTTCAATATTTACTCTTTCTGTAACTTTCTTCTAAAAATGACAGAAACTTTTTAAGAAATCCTTTTTCTACCTTCTCCCTACAAGTAGTAGCTTTGAGCAATTTTAATTTGTACATCATATCTTGATTGTTTCAATCAAAAAAAACCTCAATGCTTTAAAATAAAAGAAAACAAGAACCCCAAAATCACCAGAAATGCTGCTAAGCAAGCAGCATGGATCCCACTAGTGGCTGACACACCTACATACCTCAATATCTGCACATGCAAAACTCATAAATCTCAGATTCTGGCTGATACTAAGGTGAAAAAGGGTGTTTCATTGGCTATATACAGCAGAGAAGGAAAAAAAAACAGCACCTGCTTAATGAAAATAAACAGATCCAAAGGAAATGGAATTTTGATGTTTCTAGGGTTTTAAAAAAATACTGAATAAAATCTTCCTAATAACATGTGGTTTGCTGCGTAAGCATGGGGAAACCACTTCATTCCAATCTTCCTGACTATAAAATTGGGAAGTAGAAATTTGCCTTTGCTTTTTAACCTCTGTGGATGAAAGAGCTAGTTATGATTGCTTTGCTGATGTGATTCTCTCTCCACCTTCAGCTGTACGTGCAAATGAAACCATCTCGCTGAACCAGAGAGCAGTATCTTTGCTGGCGAGTATTTTGCTTTAAATATCCTATGAAGAAAATACAAATGTCCAGCAAGTTCTCATCTGTAATTCTTATAGTTGGGGTTCCAGCTAGGCTTCATCGTCCTTTTCCAATTCCGAGGTGGAAATGGAAAGCAGCAGTAGGTCCGTGAGGAAATCCTGAGTGTGAGAAGTGAAAAGGGACTAGATAAGGAGTAGCTACACACTAGAGAAGAGTAGCAGAAAGCCAAGAGGAGGTAAATGTGGCAGCAGTGAGGTACCATTCCAAAATACTTGGGAATCAAAATCTTAGCTACAAAGCTGCGCAGATACAACCCCAGCCTCAGCAGCACCTGATGGCTGAGAGTGAAAGAAGTTGGAGGCATCTGAGAGCATCCCTGTACCTGGCTCGATCCAATCTCTGGCAGGAGCGAATCCCTTGAAACTCCTCTTAATCTTCCTGAAGGATTGTCTGGGCAAGAGAAGCGCTTGGTGTTGCCTGACACAGCAAGTCATGTAAGGTCAAGCTCCTAAGATATATGGCAGTGTAAGGAGGGGTTCAGCTTCTCCGGTGTTATGGCACAAGGAATCGCTCTTCCATTACAGGGAGATCTATAAGGAATTGCTGCCATTAACGAACTCCATTAAATGCAATACATGTGGGAAAAATTGCAGTTTGATTTAGTTTAGCAACATGGAGATATTGGCAAGATAATCACATAAAAGTGACACCTTTTATGGCCGAGCTCTTTGATTTTATGTCAGTGCATTTCAATTTCTCACATTTTTATGATCATATATAGGTCCTCATTTTAATGTATGCATTAACTGGCGTAAAGGTTAAATAGATTGTTTTAGCATTTTGGGATACAGATTGTGGATATGCACAAATCTTCAGTGAGCTGGATGAGTTATTCTGGGTAGGCAGGGACTGTGGAAAGGGAGCAAGATCGGACTTAGTCTCATCTGAAAAAAAATAAAAAAAAAAGGAAAAAGAAAAATGCAAAAATTTATATATATTTAATGCATTTTGAAAAGCAGACCTGCTGGCTTCTCAAGTACTGTCAGAAGGAGCAGATTGTGTGGGTCACTCTGCTTCATGAAATGCTATAAATATGAATTTTTATTTTTAAATGCAAAAAGTATCCATTCCTTGAGAGGCAGATTGTGATATCCCTTACATCAGCAAAAGTGTCTGAAGATGGGATTGGCACCGGATTGATGCTGAGAGTCCCAAAGGCCTGGAATAGCTGAGAATTTAACCTGGTCTCCTGTGGAAAAAGCCAATTTCAAGGTCTGGCTCTGTGGTTAAGCAGCTGAGCCTAATTTCCTGTCTTGTTCTGGTATTTCCAAACCCACAATATTATCCTTATAAAAATCCTGGTTGGGAAGATATTCAGTGTAGATGCTGATTCTCCTGTAACAGGCACCAGCTACAGCAGAAATAACTTCATTTATGCCTATCCGAGCTCTTTAAAAGCATTTCACACTTCCCTGTAGTGTGAGGCAGATGACAGAAGTTTACTATCATAGACCAGGCTGAGGCAGACCATTCCTCCTCCTCATATTTTAGCCTGGACCAAACAGACAGTGAAGTCATATTTCAATATTTCTTAAATCATCTTGGTGCATCTAGTCCCTCAGCTCATCTTTTCTTTATATCTCCTCAGCATCTCTTCTCCAAATCTTTCTTCTCTCCTGCTTTATCAAGAAGACTTTGAAAGACTATAAGTATGAAGGGAGTCTAATAAGTAATTTCTTTTTTTCTTTTTTTTTTCATTTTTAGTGATGCCTGAAAATCTTTTACCTCTCCCAGTTTCTGAACCTGGATATATTGCCCTTCACCTTACATATTCCTAACACCTTTACATTTCACCTCATTTAAATATTCAGCCCAATTTCTAGGCTTAATAATGATGAATAAGATTGAGATTAGGATTTAATAAGACTGTTAAGGAAAGATTTGTCATTCCAATGGCTGTAGGTCTTGGCTGAAATTGAATTGGCACCCAGCCTCCAGGCATGCTCTGAATTAAACTGTTTGCTAGATTCAGTAAAGGTTTTCTTCCTAGCTAGAGCTCCCATCAGATTCCCCTTCCTTGGTTAAAGATCATTTGAGTCCATGATTGGAAACCTCTTAGATACTGGGTCTTGGCTCTCTGCATTAGCAAATTTCACATCCAGGTAAAGTTGGATCAGTGGTTTCTACATCTTAAATTCTCATCTTGGAAAAGAGATGAATCTGAGTGACAAAACCTTAATCCAGGACTGAATCTCAGACCTAACATCAGCAAAATGGGGTCCTCTATTACAGTTTTACCAGTACGGAGCTGCAGCCTTCACATTCTCAAGGAGAGTGCGTGTGTGACGAACGCACTAAACTGCATTATTCATTTACAGAAGTCTACTAATAACATCAGTTATGTGCCAGATGAGCTGAGTGTCTCTATTGGGATCTGTGTATTAGGATTTGCAAACGGTCACAGTGAGCTAAGCAAAACCCTTCTGGATTTGCATGCGCGCTTACTTGGTGCTCAAGCTGAGAGTGCTGAGACTTGAGATCTCACAGCCTGAGGAGGCTTTGTGCAAATGTGAAGAGTGGTACTGAGGGAACAGGAGCATCCCAGAATTTCTCTGGGAAACTGCTTCCAAGCTGAACTAGTTTTCTACCATACTGTGCTGATAAAAGAAGGGTCTGGCTCCAAGAGATCATTTATATCTTCTTCTAGAAAATATAAATCTCCAGATCTCCTAGAAGATATTGATATCTTCTCCTGCATTCATAGCAAGCCCAGCACTTGAGGATGCCCAAAGCACCTTGGTGCCTCTTTGTTCCTGGGGAGCAGCTCTATGGGCTGTGCTACCTGTGATGCCTTGGGCTGTAGTGCATTAAGGATCCACTACACTTTAGCACTTGTAAAAAGTCTATGAATTCCGTGTGCTGCAAAGTCTGTTGTGGATGGATTCAAGATGTTACGCTGGTACCAGCAGCTCAAACTGTTTTAACAAGGGCTTTCTGGAGCACCTGATTGCCTTGTGCACACAAGGTCCCAAAGTGGCTTAAGGATTCTAAAGTTTGAGGGCTGGATTCCTGGCAGAGGAAAGCTGCAGAAGGTCTGTTGAAGCCAGTGGGCTTGCACCACTTTACTCCAGGCAAGGGTGTGGACCCAAGGGGTGCTCTAACTGCTCAAATTGCTCTGCCATTTTAGGGCGTTTACAGTAAGCCTCTTAAACTCCTCTAAGGGCTTACAGTATCTTAAGCCTCTTAAATTATATTAAAAAAAAACTTACAGTATTTGGCAGAATCTACAGTTTGGAAAGATTCAAAGTTAGAAAAAAAATGACTTGTTTGATAGATTTTATGAAGAATAAAATGTCTGATATTATTTTAATAAGTATAAAATTACAAGCATGCAAAATTATTTTGACAGTGTACATTAAAGAAATTGCTCATGAACATATGTTAAAATTATTCAAACTGGAAGAAAATGCCATAATTTGTAAACTTACAACTTCCTGTTTAAGTGTTATTAATTTTACAACCACTCAACCAATTTTCTTCAAGCTTGGCTTAGTTTTTATGTCACAACTACCTCTATAAAATATGAGTTTGACAAGCCTGACAAGTCCAGCTTGATCTATTTTTGAGAAATCGAAGTGCAAAATGTCTGATCAGAACATGAGGAAAGTATATTTGTTTTCAAACTCAAATAATTCAAAAAGAGATATTCTGTCATTCTTAAAAATTGAATAACAAACAAAAGAAAACAAGCCCTTTGGGCTGAGACTAAATTGAGCAGATTTCTCCATGCACAATTGAAAGGGGAGATTAAAAGAAAAGAGATTGGAAAGTTAATGTGACTACAGATATGATAATATGCTTGTCCTATCAAACTCATTAGCTACTGACTTTCAATGATTCTTTGAGCGTGATGATTTCTTGTGACATGAGAGAAAAATATTTATCTTCTTCTATGTTTCATCATAAACCAAGTGAATTTGGAATACACCAATACAAGTACCATGTAACTGTCCTAACATGCACACATAGAAAACTGATTTTTATGCTTTCATTCTCATTCAAATTTCATCAATAAACAGCATCTCTCATCTTCCCCATCTGTCTGGCATAGACAGAAGTGTTTGAAGAAAAGGCAACAAGTCTTTCCCATGGAAATCTTGTGGCACCTCCTAGAAGGAACTCATTCTTTAACAGCACTGGTGCAATGTCTGGAGTCCATCCACATGAACAAATGGGCACCATATGTGGTTGGCAAACAGTTCTTTCAATTCCAGCAAAACCAATTGATTTGAGTACACCAATTTTACATAGGTCTGTTGGGAGCCATCACACAGTCCTTGATTTTGACAACTCAATCAGCAAGGTTATGTTCCTGTACAAGGTAAGGGATAAAATAACTACTAACCTAAATCTTTAGGATCAGACCTGAGCTGAGTCTTTTCTGAAGCTTGATGAACTGATTCATTTGAAAAATGAACATGTTCTGATTATTTTGTGACCCAGTGCTCAGTTACAGGAACTGTGAACATCAGAAAAGCGATCCTGCGAAGCTTGTCTTCAGAGCAAACCTAGGAGCAGATGTTGCAAAAAGGAATGAAAGCTTATCCACACAATTCCTTGCTGCACTCAGATGAGGGGTAAGAATGTGTCTTCTGACATAACTTGAATCTTTTAACTTTATTTCATGGAGCAAGACATTTGTAGCATTTTTGCCTGAGGCATCTGAAAACCTAAGTGCTGCTTGGCAACTAAACCTCCAGAACTGTGATTTACCTTTGAAAAGTTCTTTTTTTTTTTTTTTTTCCCTGCAGAACAGAAGAGGAAAAACCTGTGTACAGACATAGTTCTTAGGTCCAGGTATTTTCTTATTGTTTTATATTGCCATTTCTCTCAAACTAATACTGCTGGTTTGCATTCTTGCCTCTCTGCTCTTCCTACCCAAACACAATTTGATGAATTCAGAGCTTCACAAAACCTTTGATGTTACTGAAAGTAAAAGGACCTCCACAAGCTCTGAGAATCACTCACAAATGCCTTATAAGGCATTCTAGGTACATCTCTTTTTTTGAATTATTTACATCTACACCCCTGCAGAGACACCTTCTCTATGAATCTTGCAATGTTCAACACCCATTATAAGCATGTATTTTGGGGCATTTCATTGTTCATCTCCCTTTGAGACTTTGGCACATCCATACCCAGGTTTTTTTTTTTTTTTTTTTTTTTTCTCCAGAGAAATGACTGAAAATAGCAGTTATTATTGGGTGGAGGGAGAACAGGAATTGTTTCATGTTTATCATTATTATGTTGTGGACATTTTTGTAACATCTTTTAGAGATTACGTTCAATTATGAAACAGATGGCACAAAAATATCGTCAAACAGTTCTGATGGGCAGCAAATTACTGACTTAATTATGTAAATAATTAAAATTTATATTTACACCTGATCATCCAAATGAGGGTGAAAATACCAATTTCAGGGTTTGTTATGATTGCTGGCAGGGTGTCACCCTGTGAAAAAGCTGCTGCTTCCCTTTCTCAGCCTCTGATTTGTCTCTTAGATCCTAGAACAGTCAAAAAAAAAAAAAAAAAGCCTCCCAGCTAAGTTTCGTCCTTGTAGATACTCTCCTGACTTCAAAAGAACCCCCGTGCTGGTTGAGGGAACACTCTTATTATTAGCATGTACATTATAACGGCATACAGAGGTACCAGCTGAAATCAAACTAGCCCTGTGCAAGGGCCAGCACAGCTTCTATATGAAGGTACCGTGAGAGACATTTCTCAGGCTGAAGAGCTTACAGACCAGAGAAACTGGGCTGACAAGTAGTGAGAGTTGGGCAGTTTTGTTAACTTCTGTATTGCAGATGTAGACAGACAAGTTGACCATGAGGCAGCAGGGTGCCCTCGTGGCCAAGAAGGCCAATGGGATCCTGGGGTGCGTTAAGAAGAGCGT
>NW_010579180.1:137629-160532 GCF_000705375.1 Tinamus guttatus | reverse complement strand
TGTGGAGCCTCCTTCTCTGGAGATCTTCAAAACCCGCTTGGATGCAGTCCTGTGCCACATGCTCTAGGTGACCCTGCGACCTGGAAATGTTCTAGTTTTTCTACTTTAAACCGTTTTCTAGATATCATGTGAGATCTGAAAGAAGTTGCCTGAAACCACTCTATGCTGCCTCCAGTAACCTCTTACTGGGAAGAAAAAGCAGTGTAGATCTGGTTTCTCTTCATAAAATTAATGTTTTGGCTGGTCAGGGCTTGAGTTTGCCTCATTTAACCTGATCGAGAAATTACGATGGGTAAAACAAATGTAGTCCTATGATTTTGAATTTGAGCCATCTTTGAAGGTCAAATTGGGCTGTTTTGGTTCTTCCTAATTTTGTGTTATGAGTTCTGCTTCTGCAATATTAAGATTCCTATCTTGGTGCTATTTTATCAGGTCTATTCTCCCATTCTTAATTTGGAGCCAGTGGAGGTGGGGAGGAGAGAGGTGATAGGGAGGTCAGACAAATGCTACTATTGATATCGCTGTAATAAAAAGAGCTTTATTTTCCTTTCTGCTGATAGCAGTCAAAGGAGCTTTGCTTTTGATAAAATTAACCTTGGAGCCAGAAACAACAGAAGCTGCTCTGATTTCATCAGCCCTCCTATCTGAGGAGACGTGATCACTTACTAGGAATGAAAGGGAACATGTCACCTACAGAGGCAGCTAATGTAATAGGGCAAATTCCTCCCATCAGCCCAGCACAGTGGATCCCACTTCTGAGGCTCTCTGCTCAGTTTGGAGCCTTGTCCTGCTGCAAGAATGGAGAGAGACAAGTATTAAAATGAGGCATTCATGTTGGATTCACGCCCCGGCCTTGTCCTCATGTCTCAAGTAGGACATCTTGAAGGCAACAGCCATGTGCTGAAGTGCTAAGTTGGGTCAAAATCTGAAAGGATATTTGCCTGGGAAGATATTGGTTGGAGAGACAGGTGAAAGGAAGATAAACTTGTCACTGACTACCCGCAGCACTACCTGAACATCGGGAATGATTCTGCCTTGTCAAACTCGAAGCCATGTTGTTATCACAAGCTGATTTAATGGCTGAAGTGTTCCCCCAACCAACCATTTATCAAATGTTTCCCGGTTCTAAATCTCTTATTTAATGTGTTAGTAACCACTTTGAAAAAGTACCTGTGCCCCATAATACTGAAGTACTTCACCATAAAAGATAATGATTATGATTATGATCTGCATAAGCGAAGGCCATTGCCTGGTCTATGCTGATGGTATAAAGGGATTTGCTATACTTCTCCCTCCACTCAGAAGTGTTCTCCCAGGCACACAGAGCTGTTAACACCACCTTAAGCTGTTGCCACACACGACTGAAATGACTCATAGTCACAAGTGTTGTTCAATGGCAGAAATAAAGCCTATTAATTCTTCTGGAAGCTTGTGTGCTTCTCAGTGAGCCCTGTAGATCATGCTTGCACAGTACAATAGTGCTAGGCCTGAGAGTAGGATGAGATCCTCACAAAAGGGGTTATCTTTGGCCTCCTCCTGTATCTCTAGAGAGGTAGTGTCTTGTAGCAAATGGTGTTAGGAGCAGCAGTGGCCATGAAGTTCTCCCCTTTCCCTTCACCAGGTCTCCCTGCAGCTGCCCCATGGGCTGCTTGCAGATGGTGTGCACAGAAGCTATGGAAATCTTGCCCAGGTAGGTGGACTAAGACATGTGGGATCTCCTGTGCTCTGGAAGGCAGTTTCTGGGGGGTTGGAGATGTGTTCAGAGCCTTTCTATCTCTGTGGAGAGCAAACCTAGAGTTTGAAGAGCAGGACCAAAGCCAGCAGAGTGGCAGGAGGGCTGTGCATTGCTTTTGCAGCCTGTACCTGCATGTGTCCACGAACCATGGACATCCTGTGTGGAGAGGAGGTTAGGGGTAAAGCTGATGGACCTGTGATAAACAACCAGTTTTTGGTTCTCATGTAAAATTTGTTAGTGAAAGAGGACTTTAGCCCAAGCAGAGTTATCAGTAGACATTAAAGATTCCTGACCCTCCTTATTAGAAGATCTCCATCATCCCCTGGCAGCAAAAAATTACCTGCCCCAAATCTGCTGAGTCTCTTTGACCATACATGTCCACATACTGCCTTTGAATGGATGGCCAAAAGGATTGCCACAGGCCCAGAAATGCACTCTTCCTTCCTCTTTCTTTTTGCTGCGAATCTACTACTCCTTGGGATAAGAAGCTCCACAAAGTCCTGCTGGAGAAGGGTTCCAAGGAGCTCCCAGGTGAAAAGCCCTGCTAATCTAATGCATTATCAATTGGAACAGTGGTTTAAGCAGCCCAGGGTAATATTTCCTCAGTAAACGGCTATAAATGCTCATTGTCAATATGTACAAATAAATATTTCAGGTGAGACAGACATAGGCATAACGATTCGTGTCGCAAATACACTGTGAGCATTTTTCTTTTTTTATAGGCATTGATGTAATTCCAGTGAAGCACTGAAATAAGTGAGATTAGGATGTAATGGGGAACATAGCTCTTTTGTTTTTACCCAGCTGTTCTCCCTGGGCCAAGTTCTGCATTGTCTAGTGATGAGCACTTGACTCAAGAGAAAAACTTACTACGTCTATTCTGAGGATGTGACCCCAAGCAAGTCCCCTTTGCTGTCTGCCTCTCTTTTTTTCCCTCCTCTCACTCCTTTTCTCTTTTCTTCTCTGCTCTTTTCTTCATTTTTTTTTCTACTGTCCATTTTGGATGAATCTGGAAAGAAATCCAAGTCCAGTGAGAATTATGGAAGTTCTTATAATAGAAATAAGAGCTTTTAAGCCCTACACAGCCGATTGCTTGCTTGCATTACTAAGTTGTGAATTGTACAATTAGTCCTACTAACTCAGCAGGGGGAGTTGGAGTTTTTCAAATTTACTTCCATTTTTCTTATTTATATTCAAAGGAAAAAAAACTTCTTTTTCTGTATGAGTGAAAAAATGTTAATATCTTATTTGGTGTTTTCCTACACAATTGAGGATTGAAATATGCAGCCACTTCACTGGTTATAGAATCAAAGCTTTCCCTCGATTATGTAGTTGTGTGAGAGAGAATTGAAATTTTCACATGCCCATTCACATCCTAATTGATTCTTCTAACCATAATGCAGTTTTTCCCCTTGTATCTTTTGGACAAAGCGTTTGCAGTGATATTGTTTTGCTATAAGCCCACGCTGATGCTGTTAAGTCATTTAGAGTGAGGAGCTGGGATTCTGGAGAAAAACAGTAGCAAAAACATCACACTGATTACATGTAATTCGTGGATGAGCCACAGCCTGACTGCAGGTACCTGGTCTTCTAGGGCAGTCATTTCTTGGAAAAACATATTAAGCCTTCAAAATCCAACTGGCCCAAATTTTCAGGCAGAAAAAAAATTCTCCAAGAAAACCATAATATGTGTTAACTTTCTTTGTAGGGTGACAGCACAGTATTTTTAGGATTATAATTTGCAATTGAGATAACTTAGAATCATAGAATCATTAAGGTTGGAAGGGACCTTTAGAGATCATCCAGTCCAACCTCCCTGCACACGCAGGGTCATCTAGAGCACGTGGCACAGGATTGAGTCCAAGTGGGTTTGGAAGATCTCCAGAGAAGGAGACTCCACAACCTCTCTGGGCAGCCTGTTCCAGTGCTCTGGCACCCTTGCTGTCAAGAAATTTTTCCTTAAGTTCCTGTGGAACTTTTGATGCTTAACTTGTACTACTCCAAAATAACATCCTGCTTGAAACCAGGTTTTCTGGGAATCCACATCCCAAGTAACCTACATTTGTATGTAAGTTTTGTAATGCCAGAGGTAGAGACAGGGTCAGACAGACGCACAAAGCTATCTGGGGAGAAGGAGCAACGTATGGGCTATGACGGTTCAGGAACCAGCAGAGAGAAAGCTCAGGAGGCAGTGTACCTTTGTGGTACCCCCACTCACATGTAACCCGGGCTGCAGCTAAATTACACATTTTTGGTTGGGTGGTTGGATTAATAGCTAGCCTACTGCTGTGCTGCAAGAATATTATATGTAAATGCAATGAACTACTCTGGAGAAGAATTTTGCTTATAGTTCTGACTGTAGGAATGTTGTTGCATCCATTGATTCAGAAACCAACATCTACTCTATTTATACACACACCTGTATCTATTTTTATACATGAACAACCTTGCAATGAATCAAGTGAGAATATATCTGAGTTAGTTGAAGATTTATGGGCGAAGCTGTTGAATTGTCTTGCTTTGTCTAGATTGCTTGAGGTTATTACAATTTTCACCTATATTCAAATAGCTTGACTGAGATAAATATGACCTGATTTTCACCCTGGATGTTTTCTGTGCATGGTGTTGGTCTTCGATACACACACAGGATAGTAATTAATTTGTAGTTTTATTGACCGAGAGAGATGTGAAATGAGAATGTCTCTAGATAGATAGCAATTACTGTTTGACAGTACACCAGAAGACTTCTAAATGCAAAGTTATGTCTTCATACAAACTGTTTTCTTAAAGATCAGAGCTGGCCCCTCTACCCCACTATTTTTTTTCTCCCAAGTTTGCCCGGTAAATCTCTTGTGTGATAGGAAGAGGAGGGCCTTGCAAAATGACAGTCTGTGTCTTACTGAACTTGAAGCATTTGTAAACAACTCACAATGTTTGCTCAGAGAGTTTTTTTTCCTGCTTCATTTCTGACAAATGCAATGAAATGTGAGTGAAATAAAGGTCTCCTAAGTACATTTTAATTTAGATGAAAAATTATACATTATTATACCATGCTGGTGATTGTTCTGACATAATTGATTGGGAGGGCTATCCACAAAGAACAGGAGAAAAGCTTGACGTTGAGGAAACTACAGATGCTCAATTAACTATTTAGAAGTAGGATGGAAAGCAGCTGGATCCAGTGGCCTGGATTGGGAGAAAGAAAGCTTGGATTTTAGTTCCAGTTTTGCTGTGCACGTATTGTACATCTCATGGGAAATACCTCCTTCTTCATGCCTCGGTTTCCCCATCAACAAAATGACAACAGAGATTTTTATTAATTCTTTATTTTTGAGGTAGCAAATATGAGATTTACATATTGGAAAGAGACTTTTTTGCCCCATAATATCTAACAAGTGTGTGATGGCATGAGTATGGGAAGGTCCAGCTCTGCTTTTTCCCTCTTCCAGTCTGGGAACTGGATAGCATTGCAACCATCCTTTGATCATCTCCTACTCATCTAGGCACTTATTTGGAGTAACACTTGTGTCCTGGACCTGATGCAAAGGCTGGAGCTGATGGATTTGTGCAATGCTCAGCCTGAGTCTTTCAGAGATGACGTGGTGATACCTCTTAGGTGCAGGGACCTTGACTGGCTCTTCTCCTCTTACTGTTTTACCAGGTAAACATCCATGATACTCACTGAATGGAGAGAAACAGACCAAGGAAAATATCATATTACATAAAATAACTGTAAGATATTCCTAGTGAGTCATCGTCTTTGAAGAAAACTCTTGTATCATTGACTATGTAACTCAAAATCCTAGTAAGACTGGACTTTAGCTGATGTTGTAGAATAAAGTAAGCCACTTGTTACAATAACACATAGTCTCTTTAACAAGTTATGCAGTAATAAATTCCTTCCTGAGCACTAGACACAATCAACAAATACTCTGAAGTATAAGGGCTGATTATTTTTAGGCCATTTTTCTGCTTGTCTGCCTGCAGATGGTATTATTAATAGTTATAAAGTAGCTTTTGTTAGTGTATATGTGTTTATGTTATACCTCTTTAAACTTGCAATGCCACTTTCAAGGTGAAAATGAGAGAAAATAAAATAAAACCAAAACATGCATTGCATCCTACTCCTTATCCACCACTACTTCCCAGAAGAGTTACTATGTTCCCAAAGATTTTTCCATGAAACTTAGGACAAATGATTTCCCCCCACACTTCTTGTCTTTTGTTTTTCTTTCACAGATGTAATTACAGTTCTTTTCATCTTCCCTTGAGAGATTATCTTATGTTGTCAAGATAGTGCAGTGAGAACCTTACCTGAAATGTTATTACTGTTACAATAAGCCAGCTATGCTGCTTTAATTTCCACCCACAATGCGACAGCAACCCTAAAAATCCCTAGTAAACCCCCTAAACCCCTAGTAAATTCAGCTCCCTAGGGTTTTAACTCTGCAATATTAGTGACAGAGAGGAACACTTGCCTGGGGCTGCGGCTCCCAGGCTGCAGGAGCTGGGGGCTGCTGTGGGCCCCCGAACGCGCAGGTGACATCCAGGCTCATCCGTGGCTGTGCATGCCCATCGGGGAAGCAGGGAGAGGAAATTACTTGGTTTTGATACGGATTAAACAAAACATAAACTGGACCTTCACGGGGCTCTCTGAGAGAGCAGTGTCGTTGGTAAGATATTGTCGGAATTACAGCTATAGAAGCACAAGTTGAAAATTGTGGGAACTTGAGAGAGAAAGCTAGCTTTGGGAAGAGTTTTGGGCAAGCGATACAGATTACTTGGAAGTGCCTTCCTTGAGCTGCTGAAATACCTTATCTGCCTGTTGGAGAACATACTATCTAGAGGATGCTGTGAAGTAGAAATGTTTCTTGTGAATGTTTGTTAGGATGGAAGGGGATATATCTTACTTGGAATTGTGCAATCCAACACAGAGCCTCAGTTCATTCAAATCCTTATGAAATTGCTGTTCTGAGCTGAGTTAGAAGCTGCATTTGTTTGAATGTGAAGAATTTATACTATCTGCAGAGAACCAGCTGTAACTTCACACCCTACATGGTCCTCTTCTGCAAGAACAGATGGCACTGTATTTTCAGACAAAATTGAAGAGGCCAACACTGACTTCTGCAAAGCTTAGGTCTTAGGATCCTGCCGAACAGGTCTCAAATCATGCATCTAAGTCTAATGGCAGCTAGCAAAACTAGCAAAAGTATAAAAATGGACGCAGGGGTTTTTCCCCACCCCTGCCAATAAAACAGTGTCAACAAAAAGGCTGTATTGCCAGAATCCATCTCGAGAGGTCTTTATCTGATGCATGAGATGGATGCTGTTTACCCTTCACTGGGCCACATGTCATCAACATGAGAACAAATGCTGTACCTCACCTCTGCGTTTTATAACTGAGTGCATGTATAATAATCCCTTGTGCTCTGGGTTTCACTTATTTCAGAGTGCATGTGTCCAGTTCCCTTAAAGTCTTCTCAGGAGCATTAGTTTCTAATCGTTTTTACATATGAATTCCCATGAACTGCTTCTTACTTCCGCCTTACTTTTTTTTTTTTTTTTTTTTTTTTAATTTTTATGTGTATAATGAAACACTGAGTTTTTTTTTTCTTCCAATTAAGGCCCTACCAGAGCACAGCTGAGTGGAATAATTGCATTGCTTGTTTTACATAGAATACTCTATTAGCAGTTTGATCTGGGACTCAGCATTCACCTAGAGTATTTGGTCTTTGCTTTTTTTTTTCCTAGCCCTCAGCAGTACATGAAAAGACCGGTGTAGACCCTACCTGGTCAAGTCTCTGAGACTCCAATAAGCCTTGGGTAGCAGGCAGCATGCTCTATTTGTTTCATCTTTTCCATTCATCTTTTATTTGGAGGATTTTGCGTCTGCTTATTTTATTACCTTGACATCTTTATACCCATGGAAGGTATATTTTTTTTCCTTGAGCTTTCCACTTAGTTGCTGCATAATGTGTAATGCAGTGCACAAGATGAAAGCCGTTATCTGATTTGAGTTTAATGTTCGAAGGTCCTCAAGCTGGTTTATCTAAAGATCCTCCCTGTATAATTGTATACTTAGAATTCAGCTGCAGTGTAATAGGGTGAGTGCTCTGTGTTATGTCTGGAATTACAGAAAAGATACTACTTATTTTTAAGCATACAGAAATGGGGAAAAAGTAAAAAAAAAAAAAAACACACAACATAAGAAAATGTATTCAACCAAGTTCCAGAAAAACATACCCCAGGGTTTGATGTGTGATGGAATTAGATTGGATTTAAGGGTAGTGAATAGGAGAAAAAAGCAGCAGTCTAGAGAGATGAGGATTAAAATTCAAAAATAAAAGAAAGACTTTAGGCAGCTCTAATCATGGAATCAAGCCTTTTGGGCTGGATGCTGTACTAAGTTTCAAAATGATCCTGGGATTTGTATATATCTTGTATATATTTCCTTTCAGATACATTTTTGGCCACTTTATTAATACAATAAGAACAAATTACTTAAACAGGAAAGTGAGTTAACGGATTCTAAATGATCTATGTCAATCGATTCCTTAGTGGAATTGTCATTGTGCTGGTTCAGGATCCATTAAAATGATCTTCAAATCCAAGACTAAATGTATTGCTGTTATGAAATGTATTTACAGCCTCCAGCTCAAATACACAGTGAAAACATGGCAGAGAAGTAAAACAAATAAATCACAAAGACAAAGAAAGAGGAGAAAGGAGGCTCTACTATGTCATTTTATTGGGGGAGCTGAAGCACAGAGAGATTAATGGTTTCATTTGAAGCTACAGCACATCTGTGACAGGATCAGGAACAGAATTCAGGTCTTTTGTTGAAAATTGGATTTTTGATGAAAAACTTCATGCACTCTCTAAAATTAGGAAAATTTTGCCTCACCTCAGCTAGGACTACCTCAGAGAGGGGCTGGAAGCTGAAGGCAGAAGGAAGAAAGCTTTTCTGAAAGCCCACATCCGTTACTGTCTATTTGCACTTTACAAAAGAGCTCATTACAGCTTTGAATTCAGTGGCTTGCTCATAAGGGCGATATTCAAGGGTCAAAGCTAGGGTGTCAGGCCAGGAGGAAGTTCACAGAAATTTTATCAAAAGAGTAGTGCATTAAAATAATGCGAAATTTTATGCCTTTCTACTGGAAAAGCCCGTGTTTGAAAGATAGTTAAAAATCTTCTGAGATACAGATTTGTCATTGATGAGGATCGCTTTTCATATAAAACTGTGAAATTCCCTTAATTTCACACCTATCAATACAAAAAAAAAAAAAGAAAAAAAAATCCTCATGAAGATTTTACCAGAGAAAAAGAAAAGTAAAAAAAAAAAATACATATATATTTTCAATAAGACTTTTACATGATTTCTCAAGCAACCGTGAAATGTCTTGGGGTATAATTAAGAAAACAAATAAACAAACAAACAAAAACTTACAAACATTTTGGGAAATGGGGAGAAATACATATACACACAGCTCTGCTCGCGCAGTTTCAGAAATTAATTCTGCATAGAATGGTAGCTTTCTTAAAGTAATGAGAATGACTGTTACCAAAAGCCTGAAATGACAATGAGGGTTGGTGCTATTTTAGTGGACCAGCCTTGCTTTTCCATTGTGGAGACAGAAGAATAAAAATTAAATTAAAATAAAATAAAATAAAATAAAATAAAATAAAATAAAATAAAATAAAATAAAGCAAAACAAACCCTCATAGCAGGAAGCCCCTGAAGTGACCTCATGAGCCTCCTCTATGGCTCACAGAGACTTTAACACCTTTGGTGACAATGTTCCTCCATAGGAGAAGGGAGCTGCCAGGCTTCTCGGATCTGCCTGTAGCACAGCCTGCAAGCAAGCGGCATCAGTTTGACAACAGACTGTGTGAGAATCCGTGTTTAGGGTGCAATAGTGGTGACAAAGTGTGATGAAAGCTACCTGGCTTGCACAGCCAGCAGTGCTTGGGGACAGGAGCAGTGAGCAGCACACTCCTAACTCCCTAGTCCAGCTCACCTGGTACCCAGTTACCTGTGAGCTGTGTGAGAACAGCCTTCAGCACGGCTTCAGACCAACTCCTTGGGTTCATGAGATGTCTCACAGCCTCTGCTAGGAAACTGTGATGCCCCTCTGCATAGTCTCGTCTTCCTGTGTGTTCTTGTTACAGAAAAACCTTCACCTAAACTTTGCCACATCCTGTTAATGCTGGAACGTGCCTGAGCAGATGGGCACCCGCACGCACAGTGCTGTCCATGCATGCAGATTTGCTCTCAGAGAATATTCTTTTTTTTTTCTTTCTTTCTTTCTTTTTTTTGGTAGAAATCACTCAACTGCTGAAAATTCATTGGAGCTTTTTTTTTTTTTTTTTTTCCTTCATACTCTCCTATTTTGCAGCAGCAAGGACACGAAGGTGCCAATGGAAAATTGCTTTGGTACCTTGAACTGTAAACGGTGCTGTTTTCATGATTCATCAAATCCGTCTGAAGCAGAGGCGGCATGTCAGCAGGCTAGGCAAAGTTTAGAACATAATAGGGCCCAAGAGGTGAGAGACATGTCTTTCATTTCAGTAGAGCATCTTTGAAATGACTGCTGGAAATAATTAGGTTCCTTCATTTCCATTGCCATTTGGTGCTCTTCACGCTAATCAGAGTAACTGCACATTTGCATCAACTGAAGGGAATAGAAGTATTTCTTATTAGAAAGAGCCTATAACAAAGATAAAGGTCTGCTGACTTCAGAATTCGTTGTCCCTGCAATTTGCCACCACACTTTATGTCTGGCCAAAAATGAGGTGAAAAATGGATATTTAATATTTATTAAAGAGCGTCAGATCTTTGTAATCTTTAAACTTTGGTCCTCTTAAATATTCCAAACTCTTTTTATTTATTAATAAATGTTTCATTCTATCTCTTCCAAACCTGAATGAAGATCTTAGGTCATACAGCCTGTGAGATGAATCACAGGGGGGAAATTGAATAAAATCTGGTTTCTAATCACTTTGAAGTATTTTTTAAGGACTTTAGGGGTCCAGTGTTTAAAAAAAGGGAGTGGGAGTTGTGATGGCTGACCTTTTCTTTCCAAACTCAACATTAATTTATGGTTCTTTTATGATCTTGTGCGTATCACTTTCACCTCGCTGTATCTCATTTTATCTATATGTAAAATTAGAAGAGTAAAAATATGACCCTATCTTACAAAGGTGTTGCAGGTCTTAATAAATTCCTGATATGAAAGTACTGTGAAAATCTTCCTTTATAAAATACAGGCTATGTTTTCAAAAGAGCTTAGCTCTTATTTAGATACTGTCATGAGAACTCAGAGCATTAAGGATGTCTCAGGTCCTGAATTTTTGCAAGTATCTGGTTATGAAAATCACAATGTTCTCTGTGGGAGACTGAGTTCTTAAGGCAATCCAGATTTTACTAATATGACAAAACTTGAAGTAAGGTACTTTGAAAATTTGTCCTATGTTTGTGGCATCTGCATGTCCTGATAGCTGTTGATCTACACGCAAATAATTTAGGAAAGGAACTACTTTCTGTAGGGCTCTAGGCATATGGATAAGCATTCCTGATCTCCCTGATGACCTAAGAGCAATTTGGATGGAGACTTCTCCACCAAGAGCTGTTACCAGGATGTTTCCCTCTGGCCATCCTTGCAGGACTGTTTTTTCCAGTGATAGCGGTGCCTGTGCAGCCTTAGGAACACTTGGGCCACATAAATCCATGTTTGTTCTGTCTCCTGGAGGATGAATGAAGACTCTTGAAAGAGGAGCATCTCAGCGATGCTGTATTACCTACTTAATCGCACACACCTGGGGACAGATTGCCATCTAGGTCTCCTTTTGCTTCCATATACCTGGGTTTTGCTCTGAACATGGGTTCATAAAACTCTGTAATGTTTCCTAAGTTCCTTTTACAGTCCGTGGACAGATAGGCAGATTCTCTAAGAAAGTTGTTGTTGAATGACAACATGATGAATAACACTTTGAAGGTGTCTATCTCTCTTTACATAAATAATAAAGGAGTCAAGACTACTACGTTTAAAAGTCCACATAATTTCAGATCACTGAAGTGTGTTGCATTCTAACTGTATCAATTGTCCACCTGTTGGAGACATGCAAAATTACAGCATCAGTTCTCACTAAATCCATGCGCTTCAACAGACTCTAGGTGGCTGACTTTTAAGCTCATTTAATGGCTATTCCATCATGTTTCTTCAAAAAGCGAAAACCCTTTATTTTCTGTCCATAGTTAACCTCTTATCAGGTTTACAGTTTGTAAGAGGAGCACTGTGTTTATGATGGCTAGAGGGAACCCTGTATGGCCGCCTCAGATCACCTGTCTGTGACCTATGAGATTTCTCCTTCCAAATTCAGCTCGATCCACAGCTGACCCGAAGATGATGCATTGGTCACAGTTCTGGTTATCCCGGTGCAGATGGATTTTGGAAAGAATCTGTTCAGCCTAGAGCGTGACCATTTTTCAGTGCTTGACTATGTGAATTCAGAAAGTTTTCCCTTCCTTTCACCTCTCTTTTAGAGGAACAAATCTAAGGGACAGCACTCATATTATTTTTCTTAAAAAATCTTAATGAATTCTTTACAGTTAATACCCTATCCTCTCCCCAAATCCTCTCGAGTGTATCAAGATAAGCATACCTTGCCAGAGTAATCTTTTAGCAGAACTGTCTTCTCATTTTAGGAACACTTTGGAAGGGGTTAAAGAAAAAAAAAAAAGCACTCAGAAGAGGAAAACTGTGGGTAAAACGCCTTCTTCTTTCCATATCCCAAAAGATAAAAAAAAAAAAAAACTTTGCTCCAAGCCAAGTTTCACAAGCTTTTGCTTTTTTTTTTTTTTTATTCCTTTCCTCACTCCGAGTTTCCAAACTCTTATGCAGTGACAGTGAAACGTTAAGAGCATTGAAGCTGTTGCTAGTGAACTGCATGGGGCTGTCTGGAGAGCAAAGTCCGTTCATCAAACAGCCTGAGGGAGGAAGCCCTCTCCTGCTAATTTTATTCTTCTGAAGATAGAACAAAAACCACAGTGAAAGGAGAACAAAGCTTCTGAAAGTCCCCTCACTTTTTAATTTGGGAACAGAACATGTATAAACTTTTTGTTTAATTCCCTTAGATATTAGTATATTTTTTGCAACTTCAAATGCAGAAAATGTAGCTAAATTCAAAGGCACAATGGAAAAGAGACATAAGCTTGAAGCATAAGTGTTATAATTTCTGATAAACGGTTCTCTCCTTGTCACCAGTCTGAATGTGGCCTTTGGATTGCTTACTAGAAATTAAGACCTTTTGATCTCTGTAAAAAGTCTCCCTAGTTACTTGTTATTTGAAAATTAAAGAAGGGAAACTAAATAGCTGTGTTAATTAAGCAGGAAAAGTCCTTCTCTTGACCCGGGCGGGTGCTGGGATGTAGGCTTCTTCCCTCACCTGCAGTATTTCTTCAATAGATTGATGAGTTACAAGACTGTCTTCCAGCTGCTAAGGAGTGCAGTTTGATTTATCAGTGTGGATGGTTCCTTACCCCAGGTAATCTCTTTTCATTTTCCTAAGGTTGGATTTTTTTCCTTTTGGGCGAGGTTTTCTTGCTTAAACAGAAATTATTGAAGACTGTGTTTCATATACCTATGGAGTGGGACATTATCAGGGTGGAACGAGAATAATACCAGGTTCTTCACGTTTCTGGTGGCCTCTGTACAGGTTCTAGGTGAAGTGAACCTTTGTGGACATTTTGTAAAATGGAGAAAGGAAACAAGAAGAGACTCCCTGACTTGAAAAAAAATCATATTTGTGTCTTGCAAGGGGTGGAATGAGGCTGTAGTTGAACAAGGAATTGATCATAAGCCTTCTGATAGCACACTGATTATTAGACTACCCTGCTTTATCTGTAGATAGGTATAATTCCACTCCCTTTACCCAGCCTTTTGTCTGCCTTGTCTTCCCAGATAGCAGGCTCTTTAGAAAAGGTACCATCTGATATCTTATATAGCATTTAGAAAAATATAGTCTCAATCTCACTGGGCCTCTAGGCATTACTATAATCAGTGCATTAGGGGTCATTTTTTTCAGTGAGAGCTTTGAAAATAACTTTGAGGAGTCTTTTGTAATGGAAGTTTTCACTTGCCCCTCTCTGGAGAGGAGGTGAAGAGAGGGAATTTAAGTTTTCTCTCTTGTATGCATTGAGTAGCACATCTATATTGAATCCTGAAGAAGAAGCAAGTCTCCGGTGTTGTTTAGGGAAAAAAAAATGTTTTGGAATCACCAAGATATTCAGCTTTGAAAATTAGCTACTCAGCAGGCCAGCATTAAAATTAATTTAATGGAGTGTAAATTAACATACTTGACACTTTTTTGATCATTTTTTATATACAGTGCTGACCGATGGAAATAAAAGCTTTTGCTCCCATGACGTTAGGACAAGGAAATGCACAAATTTACCACTCCCACCCTGCAGGGTGCTTTCCTCTTCAGGAGTCAATGCAGTACATCAAGTTTAAGAGTCTTTAAATAATAAGCATTGGCACGAGCCTTTGCATATAATAAACCAACTTTTCAAATAATGTTTCATTCGCTGACACGGGATTGGGTAAGGAATTTTCCTTTCAAATTCACTGTGGAAGTTAATTAAGTTCACTCAGAGTTTATAGCAAGGATTCTCTAAAAAGTACATAGGGATATTTATAACTGAGTCCAAAAATGCAACATGATGAAACTTTTGATATGTTGATAAGTGTTAAGAATGTCATTTGAGGTTTATTTTTTTAATAATAATTTAATTGTCATTGTAAAATGCCTCATAGCTGGGACAGATTAAATTGCCACAAAAGCTATTACTGAAATTCATAACCCCCCATAAATGTAAAGTGTTTGCTGCTGCACCATAAATAACAGTACTCATTTCAGGAAAATGAGGTGCAGGAAATAAATTAACAAAATCCAAACACACAGGACATTAGGTTGAAACAATCTGCTGCAGACGCTGCTGATGGGAATTCAACTGAGCCTGGAGGAGAGGCACATTTAATGTTTAATTATGGCCTGAGTAAATCATGCTCCTTCTTTGTGTTTTGCCATATTGACGTGGTTCAAAGATTATTTCCAGTCCAGTTCAATAGCATTAGCAAAGTATGTACATTTCAGATGTCATTAGACTTGGAAAGGTCTGAAGAACACAGTATTTCTCTGGAGAGGTGTAGAATCAACTCATGATTGAATGAAAGGAGGCAAAACAATTTGCGTTACTCTCATGCAAAAGGCTCTGTATTTGTTTTTCCATCATTTGCACCTTGGCTGGTCAGTTTAGCTTGTGTTTGGTGGGAGTGAAGATACAGAAATATTTCAGAACGTCTTTCCATCAGCGTAGATGGCCACATAAGATTCAGGTCTCTGGAGGGTTATATATTTTAACTGGACTGTGGCATCAGCTTGGAAAAGGAATTAGGTTCTGATGTTGGAAAGAAGACGAGTAGGCTGGAGAGGGACATAGCGGGTGGCAAAAAGAGATTTTAAACAACTTAATTGTCACACAGAAATGGCATCTGTAGTAAACATATTGAACTGATAAACAATGCAGCTGCTACAGATTTCACACAGAGAAGTAAATGCCATGGCCATATGCAATTCATTACCTGCGTTAATTAGAGAATGAAAAGGAAGAAAGAAAGAAATTGTAGGAAAAGGGGACAAATTGGATCATCGGAGAGAATCTGTGTCAGCAGACTGCACATCTGTCCTGTCCTAGGCTCACCCACGAGTTCCTCCCCTGCTCTTGTCTCTGGCCAAGCAAGCAAAATGCCAGCACCTCTCATGCTACTGGATAATGCTCTGTACACTTCCATTAGCTTGATGACATTTGCAGGGGAGAAACAAAGAAAACTAAAAAACAGAAAAAGGAACTGTTGGGAAACGCGCCATCAAAAGCCTGCTCTGGATGTCCAGGTGCATCTCCTTTTCCAATCACATCTCTCTGCTGACCAAAAGCAAAATGCCACAGCTTGTATGCAAAATACGGTCTCTCAGTGTGATGCTTTTTGATTTCAGGTGTATCACCCAAAATGTGGCTGGTCCTTGGTTTTGATGCTTGAATAGGCTCTGGTGCTGATTGCAGGCACTGGAGGATGGAGCCCACTGGGGTGGAGCATTTCTGCTTCATAGCCAATTACTGCCCAAACCCACCAGGATGGTGTCCCTACTGCATTTAACAAACACAGCAGGAACTCACCTTGAAGAGACTTCAGATCCACTCCTGCAGACATGAAATAAAACTAAAGATTCCTTATTAGTGAGTTAGAAACTCAGGGAAGGCCACTGAAAAATAAAAAGTTACAAAAACTCCAGGCCTTTTTTTAAATAGGGTTTCATGTTAGTACTGTAAATTAATGTAAATGTCACTTTAAAAGAGAATACTGAATAAAAACCTAATAAAGCTGCACAGCACTGCAGGGGTGGTAAGTAAATTGAGGGAATATTTGATTAGATTTCAAATGCTGCTCTTTAATTTGTATGCTCTCACTTATTTCCCCTCTGCCCCTCCCCACACTTTCCTCATCTATTATGTCTGCTGGAGCACAGTGAATTTTGCAGCCCTACCTAAAAGGTCTCTCTTTGCGGTATCAAATCCCACATTATCCAGGACTCACGCGGTGACAGCTCCCTCCAGGCTGTGCCCTCACCCGCTGAAGCGGTGGCACCAGCAGCGAAACTTTCCTCGCGGCGATGCCCTGTTGTGGCACCAGCTGCGGGGACTCGTTTGACCCTGTCCCTTCGTGTGCTGAAAGCCAGAGAACGACTGCAGCCCCGACGGCCCCCAAGCCAAGGGTTAGGAGCGGAGATTCCTTATATCAGCGGCAAGCTGAGATTAGGTGAGATCTTCACCTTTCAGGGTAAACTGTGTTGCTAAAACCCCGCAGAAACAAATGGAACACAGTACTGGGTAAGGGGTGCTTTTGAATTACATTAAATTAGGAGACTTAGGAAAGCTGAATCAAGCGATGTGGTGAAAGGTGCCTTGCATTGGCTCTCCATAAGCTCTGCAGTGCAAGCACCCGGCTCACGGTGCTGGCCCTGCAATCCTGCATCTGGGATTCAGTGCATGCCAGCAGCAGCTCAGCCTCACGACTAAAAAGATCCTTGGATCTCCTATCCAGATGGCTAAAACAGTCAACGATTTGAGGCCCTCCTGAAGAGTGGTGTCAAGAAATGGATGCACGGCAAAGGATCCTGGTAGATGTGTGCTGTGCTGTCCTGCCTGCAGGAGCTCTTCCCCGTCAGAAAGCTGTGCTCTGGGTTAGCAACAGCAACCTTGCAGTAGAGATAATGATCTGAAACCTCTGCAGCCATTAGCTACTTCTCTTTTGCCTGGGTGAACTGCTATTGTGGGATCTTAGTGCCTGCAGACTGTTCTCCTCTGCATCGGGCCAGGCTCTTATCTTCCTTCCCTGTGCATTGGCCAGACTTAGAGGAGAATTGTTCTTAAAGGCTCTTCTGCTGCCGCAGCCAGTGTTATCTTGCCATCACTGAGCCTTTGCTTCCCTCTCCTCAGGTGACATCAGTCGCATCCTTGCAGTTTGAAGCTAGAAATGATCTCCTTCATCCCTACACATATTATTTCTTAAGTTGAGCAAAGATTGACCTCTCCGTGTCCTCTCTATTCCCCTGCTGCTTAACAGACTGGCAGCAAGTGACCGACTCTCTGTTTCTCTTAGATATATGAGGGCCAGTCACTGTGTGTGTATCACCCTGAGCTGTCTATTTATATGCTCTATCTATGTGTCTATCTGTGTATCATCATGCTTACTCAGATGATAATACTAACAGCAACATACATGTGTTTCTCACACCTCTGTATTAATAACTTTTCCAGCATTCGCTTCCTTTTCAAATTCATTCCTGCCAGGAAGGCAGGAAACAGTGAGACAGTACAGATTAGTCAAGGTGAGGTTTCTTAGCAGTATTTAATTACTCATTATTAACTTCTTCAGTTGCTGGAGAGTGGTGAAGGAGTATGTAAGAGTGCCTTCAAAAGCAGGTTGACATGGGACTGCATTGAGGAGTTAAAATTGCACCCTTATGGGTGGAAAATCAAGGAAAGATAGAGAAAATTCTCATTAGGAAAATATCTAGCCTTAATGAGCTAACAAACCCGTCTCCTTTTCTACAAGGCTCTGCCTCTGTACCTCAATACCTATGTGGGATTTTAGCTTTAGTTTTTGTTGCCATTGCTGTCTTAAATATCTACAGACAGGTAAGAATGACAAGCAATGTAAATTAATGATACAAACATTCTCTTTTGCTTAAACAGGAAAAGAAATGGGGACAGGGAATAGAATAAGGGACTTTGGATTTCCACTAATGCAAAGTTTGGCCATATGACACATCAGTTTTGCCTTATAATACTGTTATAAGAGCTGTGATAAGATAATGATTCAGTGGGTATCACACCCTCCCCTTTTCCGCCCACCAAAGTTATGTAGTATGGGGAATGCTAGCTGTTTGGCCATGATTCACTGTTGCTTTACAAACCATGTCTGGAAACTGAATTTATAGTGAATAAGAAAGAGTCAAGACTTTCAGAAAAAGTGGCTTGAAGAAGAAATTTCTAATGATTTTTTCTTGGAGACTGCCAAACCATCAAAAGAAATCTGAAAGAAATCAACTGAAAAAGCAAAATGTGTCTTTCCTTTGACGTTGTCTTCTACATGGCTGTTTGAAGGAGTCTCAAGACTTCAAAAGGAAGATCACTGAGGAATGGCAGCATGCAATTCTTATTCCCTCTTGCCCCAAAGCATGGACCTGCTGTCAGAATAACCCTTCCAGTACATAGGAAACATCATGACAAAAACAGCAAGAACCTAAATGCTCCACATTTTGTCACTGTGCTGACAGAGAAGGCCACTTTGGGAGCTCTCCGTAAGTCCCAGGGTATAGTTACTGTCTGGGACCAGGCCCTGTGGCAATTACACGGATGCTTTTGTGTTCTGTGTTGGCTTGTTCCTGTTTCGGGTCTCCTGATTTCCTGAAAATTCCTAACCTTGGAAGAATCATAGTTACTGCATAGCCTCTTACATCTTTCCTTTCATCTCTTTCCCAAGCAGTAATGGATCACAGCCTCTGTGCTCCTCTTCTCCACGATTTCCAAGGACGGCACACAGGATTTTTTTTCTCCCTTTCTTTCACTCTTCTTTCAAAACAGGTGAGTCAGTCCAAATTGTTGCAACAACTAGTGGTAAGCCTCTAACCTTGTCATTGATTTGAATAATGCAAATATTAATGAGTCCTGCTTCCCCTTAAGGGAAAAATCCTGCTGACAATCTATATCTGCTATAATGTCTGGTGGATCCTGACTTCAAACAGGGAGAAATGATCGCGCTTTCAATACCAGCTCTGCTTGCTCCCTTATATCTGCTCTGCTGCTTAGATGCTCCGTGTCATCCACGTGACTGTATATTTGAGCGTGATGCTCTGTTTGCATCTTCTAGACAAAAACATTTTGAAATTTATTAATAAGGGATTGTCCTTTTCCTTTTATGATGAAGCATTAGTAAAACAACTACTGCAAGCCTAGATGAGGTCCACTGAAGAATCGCTTGATTAAAGTAAGAATTTACAATAAATAAATACTTCAAATACCTCATTATTGACGCTCCAAGGGGGAAACAACTCTGATTAAGTCAAAAAGGGGAAAAATAGAAATTTGAATAAGTATGATGGATCAGTTGTTGTGTTGGTTTATATCAGCATAACTTCAATGAATTCACTATGTCTATGTCAGTTTGAATGGACTGAATATTGGTTACAGTGTATTGCATTCTCTGTATGTCTCTGGATTCAGTGGTGATTTTGTCTGAAAGGAACTAGAAAAGAATGTTTGTATTCCATTCATAGCTGTGACATTTTCTTGCTTTATTTTAATTTAATTTTATTTTATTTTTTGAAAATCACTCTACATCACTATATGCAGATACTCATTCCCAATTTAGGGCTCTTAAGATTTATATGTACCACAAGGTGCTTGTGAATCTTAATGAGCAACATTCAGGAAATGTCATTTCTTGGAAGCCCAAGCACAAGGGATGACACAATACCGCCGAAATATGTGCAGTTTCTTATTAACACTGTATAGAAGAGATAAAGAGTAATCACTAAATACAAATATTTATTTCAATACAGAGTTGAAGTAGATGGTGTAAACACGCAATAGCCAGAACATTTCACAAAATGAAGGGTGAACATTTCCAAGCTTGGAAGTTTTATGCTTCTAAACTCCAGTTTGGAGACCAAACACATTGTGATTCTATAACGCAGTACCTATGTTGAGCACCCACAGACCTTTTTTCCATTCTGTTTTTCTGGTCCTTGGAGAATTTCTCATATTTGTGTGATTCGGTGCAATACAGCATCTGAGACAGGTGGGCTATCCATGTTATTGAGTTTAATGATTTGCCAATGACTTGCCAAGAGGCTGGAAACAAGCACATCCTCTTTGCCTTCTGACTTGATCTACTTTGCCTTTGCACCATTCAAGCTATTAAGGACAAGGACTGGGTCTTAAAAGGTTTTGTTTTGTGCCTGGCGCAGATAGGGTCTCAATGTTGACTGAAACCTCCTGACATAGATCATAGTAGAGAAAGTAAAAATGTGGACATGACAAATTGGGGAAATGTGATTACAGGCCATAACAGCCCAGGAAATTGTAGTAAAAGACAGACTGACCTCTAAAGGTTGGGAAAGCAAAACTTCTCAGGGTGCACTTTTGCAACCAAACAAGAACTAATTTTTCACCTTTTCTTGTAGTGGAAGACTGTCTTTGTCAACAAATTATGCTAAATTGAAATAGTGGGCCTTTATACAGTGATAGCACTGCATAAATGCAAAGACAAATGTTTTTCAAGCCATTATTGCAGAAAAGCGGGTTAGTACTCTCAGTCACAGACAAAGAAAAACAAACAAACAGTGGAACAATTTTATCATATCTGAATAAAATAAGTTTTTTATTTAATGCACAGGTAACTTGAAAGCGGTTTAGTACCTATATTTATTTAAAAGGGTGTTTCTTCCTTTACCAAACTGAAAAAACTCTTTTCTATTTTTTTTTCACTGGGAAGAATCTTGAAACATTTTACTCTCAAGAGTATGTTCAGAGAAAAAGTTTTAATATTCTATAATTGGGGGCTGAAATTAAAATGCCTCCTCTACTATAATTAAAGCCTAGCTTCTCCATGCTAGAAAGACATAAAGCTTAATACTTATGTTCTCCTTTAATGTACCTTAAACACATAAATAAGTCTTGGTGTCACTGTGGTAATCATATCTTTTGCTCACTAAATGAACTAATGCTCTTTTTGTCTTTTTCAAAGCGATAGAGGTGAAAGCATTTATGCTTTCAATATTGGTTGCATCATTGCATTTTTTATTAATTCGATGATTGGGAGAAGTCTTATAACTGGAGGTACCATCTAAAAATGAAATGGCAATGCAGAATTTCTTCTGCATCTTTTCCCTTAGGAAAATGTGGAGAGTGCTTTAGAAGGGAGTGGGCTGAGAATTTTCTGATAAACAGATTTCAATTCAGGAAAGAAAAAAAAAGAAAGCATAAATTAGGAGCTAAACTTCTACAATAATACAGTCCTTGAAAATTGGGGAGAATCCTGAAAATTCACAAGGAGTTGGAGTGCTGCTACATTTCAGCTTGAAAAATCACACAGACATGATTCAATTTTCTGAGTACTTAAAAAAATCCCTGAAGAAAATCTAAAAACTCTAACATTTCCCTTCAAATTGCAATGAAGAAGCTTTCAAAACATTTGAAATCTTATGTGACAGAAATGTTTCCATTTCTTCTCAGAAAAAAATAGTAAAAGATTTTTTTCAGTCTGGCAAGCAAACACCCTGGCAAGATCACACATTTAGTAACCGACATTGCACTGAGTTGAGTGGGAAGAAGTAAAGTTGAGTTTTTTTTTTTTTTTTGAGAAAAGTTTTAATTAATTACTGGAACATCTACCATGGGATGTGGAGAATTTGATATTTCTCACTGGCATTAGCTCCAGCCTGGATGTCTGCCCAAGACACAGTCCTAAGGTAGTGAATGGTGTGTTGCAACATCAAGCACCGGAGTACTGGTGGGACGCCTGCAAATCCCTTTCTGCCAATGGCAGCTATGAATCTTCAGCTTTCTCGGGTGAATAAGGGCATGGTCTGTGGTTTGGAGCATAACATCTAATGTCAGATTCAGTGGCTTGAGATACACTGAAATATCTCTTGAGGATAATGATTTTATATAGAAGCAAATTAGTCTGACAGCTGAAGTAGGGTTGTCTCCGTAATGGCTTGCAACCAATTATATATATTTTTCTCTATATAAGCAGTGGTTATATACCATCAGTAGAATGTCTTGCTAATGAAATAAAACAGGAAGGAACAAAAAGGAGCTCAGCCTCTAATGTGTGTGTATCCCCTGTGAAATACTCCTCTCTACCACATCTTCAACACTTTTAAGGCTTCAGTACATAGGAATCACCTCAGCACTCCCCGTGCATACAAGCAATAGAAATTGTGTTCCAGGACAGGAGTTTAGGATTCGGTGTAGGATTCAATGTAGGCTTGAAGGGCCCACAATTTGACCATGCTGGTCCTGGATTTATTCCAAAGACAGTCTGCCAACTTATTCGGGGGTTTGAAGTTTCCCCTCTGCCCCCTTCCCTCAGCTGAGCCTTCCAGAGCTCCAGAGTTGTTGCCCCAGGCTACGTTTCTATTTTATTTGTAAACCTTTGAAAGCAATAGCCAGTTCTGGCAGATGAATTATACTCTGTCGAGAAGCAGCAGGGGATGGCTGGGACTGTCTCTCTCTCTCTCTCTCTCCCTGAATTCTAATTTAAAGAGAGGAAACAAGATTTCATTGAATTTTAACAAATTAACCATTAATCACTTATGAAAACCTCCTGATGAGGACATGGATTGCCTGGGTTATGAATGGGAACAGCTTCATTTTGCTGTGATTGTTCGACCAAGTTAATCCCCTGCTCTCATTCTTTACCTCCCTTCTGCTTCTCACCTTGTTGCTGTCCTCCCTCGGTGCTATGGGCTCTTGACTTCTTTCCCCCACCTCCACCCAACGCACAGACCCCAGCCGTTCTCCTTCTCTTCCCTGGTTGC
>NW_010579180.1:104632-137595 GCF_000705375.1 Tinamus guttatus | reverse complement strand
TTTTCGATGTCATGCTGAATATGGAAATTAAGGGAAAAACAATGTCTTCCGCTGGCTGTGCAGCGTGAATATTTATGAAGGAGGCAGTGAGGAAGCTAAATAGGAGCTAGGAGGGAGCCAGCGAGGATGGCAGCTGACAAGGGCTCATTCAGCAGCGCATCCTTGGCTGCCTGCAGCACCCCAGCAGAGTGGGGGCCATGAGAGGAACAGAGCAGGAGCATCCTTGCGACCCCAGCCCCCAAATTTCAGCCCGTTCTCTGCTTCCTTTGTATTTCTCCCTCCTCCGGCAGATCAGTTTCAGCTAAAAAAATAAAAATAATATATATAAAAAAATCCTTGGATGGCTTTCAGCTGCAGCAGACTATTAGGCCTTAAAAATCAATGTTTATGTTCAACAAGGCTATAAAAACCAATGCTTGCCTGCACTTATCAAATCAGAATTGGAATCAGAAAAGCCCCTTGGCTTTTTGTACAAGGGGTCATGGATGGTGGCACACAATGATGAAAAATGTGAGCCAAGGCTCTCCCCAGTGCTCTGTCTCCTCTTGCTGCTCTATTCCCATATACGATAACAGAGTCTCTCCCATGGGGTGGCATCACTCTCTGCTGAACATTGTACAGGAGGACTGTGACCTGTTGGCCACCAGAGGCCCAGGGATAAATAAAAAAGTAGAGAAAAGATAGTGGAAGTCTATCCATTGGAGTCAGCTACAGAGGGAGCTCTGAAAAAAAAAATGTGAACTTTTTATTTCCCCTTAAGGACAAAGCTGATCTAGGACAGAAGTAGGTCTGGAGTTGGTATGGGGCTTTAGCCAACTGGAGTTCAGTAAATCTGCTGAAATGAATCACTGATCCTTTAGATTCCTTAGAGGTCTGTAGAACCTCAGTGAGCTGGTTGTTTTGTCACTTGGACTGTGGGGACAGGGCTATTCATACTGGCAGGCACAGACACGCATGGAATAAGCAGAGAAGCTCTATTCCTACGAGCCACAATTCTTCCCCTATAATGAGACCTGGTCCTCTCATGGAAAAGCCAATGGTTCATAATTTACTGAGGGTTTGAAAGTACTTTAAAATAGGCTAGCTTGTTAATTCTGGGAAGTGTAAATCCCTACGACTGGACTGTGTGCCTTTGCTGAGGAATGTGATGGTTTTGACTGGATGGGTGTCTTTTTAAAGTGTTAAGAACGGCAGAGCGTCCCAGGAAGCCTGCTTTAAATGGTTGTGCAGTTAGCTGCAAAAGGAACAGAGTTCGTGAGAATGAACCAGATGTCCCAAATGACAGGAAATGGACAGAAATATAGCTCAAGCCAACTACATGTTTGCAATCCTGGACGCTAATCCACCATCCTAGCTGGGGATGCACAAAAGTTTCTTCTTGTCACTTTTCATAGCCCCAAACGCAGAATTTTCCCTTTCCAGTGTCAGAATGCCCTGGACTGGCTCTTCTCCTGGCTATTAAGAAGTTCTTACTTGCATACAGAAACATGTGACTTCCTTTAATGATATAGGAGTGAGCTTCCTCCTTGGTTATAATCTTTTCACTATGATATATAGCCTTGACTGACTCATCTGGAAAATCTTCTCAACTCCAAACACAAACTGTGGTTTGCACATGCCACATATGGTTTGAACATAAATTGTTTGGTTGACTTGGATAATCCAATTAATCTGCCTTACATTTCTGGTGATAGGATTGGTGTTTCCTGCTTCTTTTCATTCTTTTGCCGATTAGTCTTCACTCAGATGTACCCAAAGGCTGTGGCCAGCAATAGGACAGTGAATGGCAGGAAAACCGTATGACATATGAAATGAAAAGGCAATATTGTGAATCTAATGATATGGATGAAAATACTGATATATGAATCCCTTGGGATAGTGTGATGAAATATACCACTGATGCTCTAAGAAAAAGCGGTTCCACTGTCTGGCACTGCAGCAAATAAGATGTCTGGAACATACTATAAACTTATGGGAACCACATCATTGCAGTGTAGGAGACTTTTAAATTAAAATTGATTAGTCTATCTATCTCCATTGACAAATAGCACTGGAATCCATATAGGCAACCTGGGAAAAATCATCCAAAGGATGCTCCTAAATTTTCTATCTCAATTCATCTTCCCATTCAGATGGACACTTATATGAATTGTGAGAGCAAGACTAAACATGGAAAGACAAATCTCACTTTTCTTATTTTCAGGGGACTCAGGTATGTCTGCAACATAATATGCTTTAAAGAGATTCGGACATATGTATGTCCCCAGAGATATAATTATTTCATCATTAGTCACGATTAGTCATTTTCTCAGTTATTAAGCCACTTTAAAGACCTGTCCTCAATCCTAATTTGTATTAAATCTCTACTTATTTACTCATTGCAATCCATCAGTCATTCTGCTGTTGAGAAGTTCAAGAAATTTGAGGAGAACAGAAGGCTTATTTCAGATTTGGCTTCGGCTAAATGACAGAAGCTGAACCAAACATATTTCACTTGACATGTAAAATGTGTGAATTAGTGCAAACTAATTGCATGTTGTCCCCAGCCTGGGGCCTGAAGCACATAGTTTTAAAAGATTTGTGGGGGAAGCACAGCTAATTGCATTGACCATTAACTATCTTATGTACAAAACTATTTAAAGCTCAATATTTTACTCTGTTATAGATCATTTTGTTTCCAAGTTGTTGCTGGTTAATAAATAAGAAGACCAGCTACTATCGTATTTTCAATGCTGTTAAAGAAAATTCTAAGCCATGGATAGATACATTCTTATCATCATTTGTGAAACTGCAGAAAAACTGCAAGTAGGTAACATTCCAGGTAGATTGCAACTCACTAAAATATATTAATGGCTTGGCTACATGTCAACATAAATGGTGTAATATCATGACATCGACTTAGTGCTTCTGGATATCTCCATAACAAAAAACCCAAACATCCAAGCTCACAAGAGGCCATTATTTAAATAGCGGTCTCATTTCATGTAATTTCAAGTTCAATGGTGCGGCAATTCTGCAGTATTAGATCTACTGAATGATTATTAAAATCACACCTATTCAAGATTAAGTATGAATTAATTATGAGAGGAATTCAGAAATCCTGATACCTTTCAATACAGGCTTTGGGGCAGGAACAGAATAAGTGTCAGAATTTGGCACAGGTTTAACCCATTGTGAATTTTTCCAAATGTATGTTCCACTTTATCATATCAACTCCACAGGACAGATGATTACTTGTGGGGATTACTTTCACCCTCAATGTGCACTGGGGACACATCTAAAAGTCAGATGAGTTGTATCCCAGATGTGATATTTTTCTCCCATGTTTATTAATGGAGCTCAGGTGATTAACTCAGATGTAGGGAATGACCCCTACATCTACTCAAAATGAGTCCACCAGGGGGAAAACAAAAGCACTTCATCACTGAAGGGGGTATCGAGCTCAGCGTGGACTTGAACCCTTGATGTTCCATCATGCCTGAATTTGCAAATATTGAGTTAGAGACTACAGATACAGCAAAGCATGGCTTGGCATAGCTGGGCAATTGTGGGCTTCAACAGCTCTATTGTATGGCACTGTGACCTAAATCACACGGGCAAGCTCTGCTCCTTCTTTCCTTCGTCTCTCTCCTGTCAGTTTTACACAGGATCCACTCAGGTACTATGGCAGTAGGTGGTTTTATAGAGACATGAGATAGCTGGACAGACTGGCAAATGGTGGAATAGGTCCAGATGCTTCCGTGTGCAGTGAAGAAAGAGAACAAATCATTCATGTTTCTCTGTCTGCAAAAGGTTGTTAGAGGTAGCTGCTATAAGTCAGACAGCCTGGCTCAGAGAAAGGTCCTTTGCTGGACTCCAGTAAAGTGAGGAATATCAGTCATTCCTGATAAAGGAATGCTCCTTGTTAGAGCTCCCCTTTGTGCTGTAGTGTGTAAAGAGAAGCTGCAGATATTTGCAGCATATTGGTCACAGTTTCCTTGGCTGCTTGAGATAACTCAGCCGTACAGCTCCTTATGGACAGCAAGCATCCCTGCTCCGTCTCCTTTTTATTTCACTCTCTTAGTGTGATAAATCTGGAGTGAGCTGTGACAGACAGAGTTGGACTAGAGAAGTGGAACTGTCTCCTACCTGCTGGGGGTAACAGAACTGAGACAGACCAAAAGTGATTAAATCATTTTCATGTTTACCAAGCCCCAAATTCATGTCTGAACTTACAAGTTGTTGGGGCGAGAGAGGGTCACACTGTCAAAAAATCCAGCATAGAAGCATGTTGAGAGTATTCCTTTACCCAGAAAAGTTGGCACAAGTCTGTTAAATCTAGGCCTACATTTCCTTGCTTTGCTATGCGAGCCAAGAAAGAAAATCTAGGCTTTTTGAACAAAAGAACATTTCCTCGTTAAGCTCACTGTTGGAAAACCTCAGTGTCACTGCAGGATTGGGTAGCATGGTGTGTATCTCTTCCCATTTGAACCAAAACTCTCCCCTGTTGTAAAACTTTTATTCACTGCAATCATAACAGCACAGACACAGAAGGAACGCCGGCAGGGCATAGACTCAAGGTTGCTAGCTTGCCAAATGGTCTTTCCTATCAGTGTCTTGTCCGTTCTTTGACCTCTTGTCTAACTACCACAGGTATTTAGTGCATTAGATCTCAGTTATATGGTAGGGTCTCCCCAGTGATAGGGCTGAGCCTCCTTGGAGCCAGCAAAGAGGTAGAGGAAGATGGCCCTGCTGAGGCAGGACACAGCTTGCTGCACAACAGTCTTTTCTCTTTGCAGTGGGATCATGACAGCATCTTCTTTAGAAAGCCCCAGTCCTACTGTATTTCATCTGCTTGCCTGAAGATGAACATGAGGGTCACACCAGGCTGTTCCTATGAAGGTAAATTTACCAGGGGGCAGAAAATTAGACTTGGAGCCAGTATTTGAGGCCAAAACCTGATGTTCCCACCCACATCATGGGGAACATGATGATCAAAGAATCTATCCAGGAGAATTTTGCTGATGGGGGCCATTCTTTTGTTGTCGCTCTGTTTCCTTCCAGGCCTTGGGGAGCATGTGGGGTTTTGTAGGGCAGCATGCACAGGACAGAGCTGCTTCAGAGCTGTGCAGAGTGCCTGAAACGTGGGGACAAGGACCAGTGCAGATTCACTCACACAGCAGCAGGAAGGGGTGCAGCATCCAACCATGAGCAAAGACTGTAAGAAAAGACACTTAGGCACGTCTGTTTTAAAGGAAAATAGACTAGTCTAGGGGGCTGGTGCAGAGCAAAGGCCAGTACTCTGGAGGCATGTATGAATTCATATCAGAATCACCATTTTTTCAGTATTTTCTTTCGCTTCTCCACTTGTGAAATGGCCCTGAAAGAAGCCCAGCTGGAGATGCACGTACTGTATTTTCTCATTTCTTAGATTTTGGCTGTCCCCTCCAAATCCTTCTTTCTGATTCAAATTGTCTCCTAAGCAAAAATGTGAAGCTAACAGTGGGTCTAGCATTTGGCAGAATTAATTTGTTCATTGCTAATTAAAACAAAAGATTTCAGAGGCACTTTCCACTTTGGTTTATTAGCTTTCCTGTGCGATAGCAAATCGGAGCCCTTGTTACACTGTCAGCAGAACTATTATTATTATTATTTATTATTTACAGTACAACTTGTGACTCACTTCCTCTGTTGGTGAATCTTTCACCATCTGTTAAAAAAATAATAGCAGTCATTTTCTGAAATATTATTCCAATCCAAATGTTAAAATAGAACCATATGAAGCCAATTAAATAGAGAGTGTGTTGTTAATCTGAGTTACTTCAGCTCAGCTAAAGAAAAAGGAAAAAAAAAAGATTGAAAAAAGTTTAAATGGAAAGCAAAGATGCAAACTTTGGAAATCTGTGGTGATTCTGCCAACATTTTCTTGGAATTTTAAATTGCAAGAGAACAAAATTGCAAGCATCATCGTTTGAAGTAAGTTGAGAAGTGGATATAGATCCAGTTCTGGATGTAAGACTGCAACTCCAGGCCAGGCTTTATGCAAATCTTTAAAATATCAGAAAATTTTGTTTTTAGTCCCTTCAATATTTAGTGCTCTTAGCAGTTTTCAGTCTTACTCTGAGAAAAAAGAGAGAGAAAAAAAAGTCTTGATCTGATTTTTTTGTTGCCTACACCTGAGAGTTTTATGTAAGTTCATGACTAATTAACATGAAGTTCCCTGGTGGTGTTTTTAAAGACATTGTCCTGCCTCCAAAAGCCAAGGAGAGATGAAGCAAATACATCATGAGGAAATTACGGTGGTCAAGCATGAAAATGCTATCCCTATGGCATGGAGATCAATAGCAGCTTCTCTTCAGATTCGTGTGTGTGAACATTTCTTTGGACTTTACATCTCTGAGCTTGGGTAAAAGCAAGTTAAAACAACTGGAGTTTTACATGATTTCACATGAAAGACCTTTTTTTCTGTGTTTTCTCAGGATGTACACTGGAGTCCCTGTGTCCCAATTTGGACCACACTACCACAGGGATGGGGCTTTATCTCTCCTGAAGAGGCAGGTATGTGATCACGCCATACGCCTTATATGTTGAGTCAGCAATCTCGGGGTAAATCAGGGCACCAAAAATCCCTATCACCTTGGCTTTATCTCTCCTGAAGAGGCAGGTATATGATCACGCCATACGCCTTATATAGTGGGTTGAGTCAGCAACCTTGGGGTAAATCAGCACACCAAAAATCACTATCACCTTCTGGAAGTGCCTCCCTTTCTCCATTCACATCTAGAGAGAGCCCAGGTAACCACAGCTCAAAACACAGTTCATCGCTGTGGGCCCAACGCCAATGTACCATGAACACATGAGAATCAAGCCCTGTTTTAAGTCTCTTCCACCAATTTTTCACGCCAGGATGGAAAGGCCCCTGGAAAGCCAGGCTCTAGTGAAGCATCTTTCACTCCTTTGGGGCTGGAGATAGAGGCAGCAAGGCTGGAATGCAGCAGCATCCTCTGTTTTGGGAGATGGAGGTGCGAAACGGAAGAGATTTACCCCATAGCCAAGAGCTCCAGCCCTGCAGCAGCAATGAGAGATGTGGCTGAGCTCCCGAGACCAAGCAGCCGAACTGCATTGCTGGCTGCAGTTATTTATATTCCTCGAGCAGCGTTGTTTACACAAACTGCATGAATGCAAATCAACGTGAGGAAGTGCTGGAAGCGGCGAGGTGTGCAGCACTAACAGGCTCCCAGGATTGGTTTTAGTAATGTGGTGTTAACACAGCCACACATGGCTACACACACTTTCATATCAAAGTGAACGGGAGAGGGAGAGGGAACACTCATTACCTGGGACACTGGCCGAGTCCTTGTACCTCGACAAGAGATAAAAAACAAAAATGGACTTCATTTTCAGAAGCTGCCTGTCAATCACCCGCCTTTCCACCAAGCCTGACGTGCATTTCTCTGGCTGAAAGGTTACACTCTCCATTGGCAAGGAAGGGAAGAGGGATGTGTTAAGTGTGGAAGGAGGCAGAGCAGGTAACATGATGACTAGCGCTACTCTGCTGACTGCTCTCTGGCCCTGAAGACATCCGAACACAGGCTGCTGCCAAAGGCTTTTCCCAAGTGATGCCCCATTCCCTTGGATTCACTTCTTCTCCAGGGCCAGCATGTGCCTACACCTCTAAATAAGAAAGTTTCAGCCTGCAGACTAGAGGCAACTGTGCAAGACAAAATTTCCAGATATTTAGATATCTAATGTCCAGCATCCCAAATAGTCCTTGGAGACTTCTAAGGCTACTTCCTGATGTTTTTCTCATCAGTAAAATGGGGTTAACGATGCTTTGATACAGGTTTACTAAAGTGTTGCCAAGATCTCAAGTGCAGGTGACCTTTTATTTAACCCATCAGCATCAAGCTGTCTTTCATTCTATTACTGTATATTCTCAGGAGGTTCTGCTGGCAATTCGGTCTTTTTTTTTTCTCTGCACTTACATTTTCCAAAGTACAATCAAACAATAATAATAAAAATCTATTAAAACAAGTTCCTTGCTAGTTTATGGTAATTAAAAGCAATAAATATTCCTGCATGCAGTGCTATAGACCTTGACTCATCAGTGGGTCAATACTGCTTTCCTGGTGAGGCTGGTAATAAATCTTTATTCCTTTTTGAATGGAAATAAGAACAGGATTTTATTCATGAATTCTGTGACCCGTTGAAGTGACATTTTCAAAACAAACACTCCAGAAATGAGGAGTTTTCTCTGCAGAGTGGGTTAATCTGCTCTCTTCTCAGCGTGTCTCTTTCATACTCATGATTTGCCCGATGTCTTTTTAATCCCAAACGCAATTTCTCATAAAGCAGGAAGAAAACTAAAATAAAGCAGAGCAGCTCAGAGAGAAATGAGACATGTGTCAAGGGAAGTTGCAGGGGAAGAGGGCATGCGAGTGGAAAGGACAGTCTGAAAGAGGTCTCTGAAGATCTGAGCTGCTTGGCACGCCTGGCAATCCAGATCTGGTGTCTGGACATGCCCTTGCTGGTGCCAAAGTGTCCTGGAGTCCCAGCCCTGCACTGCTCCTGCCTCCTGAGCCCTTCTCCTTCATTAGCTTCTGCTTCTAGATGGAGGATGCTTCTCTGGACCCGGATCAAACAGCGGCTTTTTGTGCTCGTCTGCAATTGACTTCATTTGGTTATGTCATCTAATTGGTGTGGGATGCTCCCCAGGCAGCGGAATGAAGCCAGGGGTTTACAGAGCAAGCCTGCAATGAGAAGCAGGTGAATTCCCATTGAGTCCTGCTCTTGCAGAACTCCACTTAGTGCAGTCAGACATTGCGAGGATGAAGTCTTTGAGTTATCTGTCTCTCTCTAAGAGGCTGCTCTTTCTTTGGAGGAGGTTAAACATAGCAAGAGGCCCCTTCTCCAGCAGAAATTAAATATCAATTGAGGCATGGCTTGTAGTTAAACTAAATTCTAAAATGCACTCGAGGCTGAGTTCTCAGTGGGTGTTAGGGGCTTTAGCTGCCGTCTGCGGTGGAGTGGCAAGGAGGAAGTGCTTCCCTTATTGCAGCATATGTGATCTGTGGTGGTTGCAAGCAGCAGTTTCTTTTCCATGCCTAACATGATTTTCTGCACTTAGTTTCCATTGCCATCAACAAGACATCACTCAAGATTGAGAAGTTTGGCCAAGGCTACTTTGTAGGCCAAAATTCAGAACTTATTGCTTGCTTGAAGAGTTAAGCATTTCCAGATTATGCAGCATGCGGAACGTCTTCACAGGTGTCTTGTTCACCTCTTTTCTCCTCCTACCATCCTTACCACTAATCCTTACCACTGGCAATCTTTTCATTCTATGCTACAGAGATGAGTGAAGAAGGTTTCCTCCCATACTTGGAGTTACCCAGAAAGTTCATGCATGGGCTAAAAGTCACTGTACCATCATCCACTTTGCTAGGTAGCATTTCTTTTTTTTTTGATCTTGCGGAGCATGACGCATATTCAGGCCTCAAAGAGGAAACATGGGGTGTTTATCCTACAGTGGACCCCACCAGCTGCTGGAGGGACACAGATCCTACACTTAACAGAAGAACATCCCTTCGGATGGAACGGGACTGATGTCCAGCAGGCCTCATTTGAGTTGACACTTGAGACAAAAGAGACTGGAGTAAAACTACTTTTCGCTTGGACTCAGAGCACTCAAGTGGCAACAGCATTCACCAAGATTAATTTGAGTTATTTTAATTATGATTCTCTCCCCTCTCTCTCTCTTTTCTCCCCTTGTCTTACACACTGTCTGGATAGGGAACTGCAGGTTTTCTTCCACTTAGGATTAATTAAAAAGGAAAAGTCAATAAGTTTCTCAGCAATTACTGTCTTCTCCATTTGGTCATTTGAGACAGTAAGGGCTCAGAAATTGAATTTCCAGAGACAAAATCATGTCTTCTGGATCCTAGCACAAGGTTCTTGGAAGAAAGAAATCTGCATTTCATTTTGCCTGTCACTGTGTTGGCTTCACCGATACCTGCTGTTCATACCAGAGCTCATTTTGTTATTGTAAAACATCCCAAATTGCACGAAGAGAGATGGAAATAATTTTTAGACAGTCTAGGAGGATTTTCTGCAGGCCCAATTGGGATGTGTTAGGTGACTGAGACAGGTGTAGCACAAATGGGAGACTGAAGGTTAAATAGTGACAGACCTTGGCTAGTCAGGGTTTTATCAGTGCTCTCTCTACCAAAGTGAAGGGTCATTACCAGGGCCCTAATCCTAAACCATCATCTGCAGCCTTCGTAAGTCAGTGGAAATCGTTCAACAGGCTTCAGCAATTTTTGGATCAGACCCCACGTGATACGTGTGAACACAGGGGGTTTAACTGAGCAATGAGGTATGGCTGAGTTCTAGGTGTATCGTGTCGATTCAGCCCCGACCTGTTCCTGCCCCTTGAGACAGGCTGCGTGAGGGCAGTGCGAGACACCTCATGTTTTAATCCTGTGTTCCTTATGATTGGGAAAAGGCCCAAAGATAGACTGTGGGAAAGGAAGCAAAAGAAGCACAGACAAAAAAGAAGTAAGAAGGGTATAGAGAAAGGGAAATAGAGAGAAAAGAAATCAGTACGCCACCTCACCTGGTCCTGGTTTACAGGAGGGCTACCTCTGTAGGACAACAAGTGCAGAATGGCTCCCTCCCCTCTCAGTGTAAATTCAGCAGAAGCAGAACTTGTGGCTCATTTTCTCATTTCCACTGAATGTTTTCTGCAAGTATTGCTTGGAGTGAAAGGGAAAGAAGCATAAAAAACAGCCCCAAACTCTGTGCGTGCTCTTTTGCTAACCAACCTGCTTTGCCCCAGAGACCCTGCTGGGAGTGCAGCAATGCTCCCCACGGCTTTGTTTAGGAATGTTACATTTGCTTCTCCCTTGGTGAGGATATTACCAGTCTTTTTATTTATTTTTTATTTATTTTTTTTCCAGAAGTGAATCTCCTTTGTTTACTATTGCCTGAAATTGCTGGGGAACAAAATAAATCTAGATTCAATCGGCAAATATATAAATAAATAAAATGGAGAGGAGACTCAGAAAGAGAGTTTTACTGGGAGGAATAACCCCCCAAAGAAATAAACCCATCCTTGGGAGCCTGGATGCTCTGCAGATCCCAGCCAGCAGAGCCTGGCTCGAACGATCTCCCAGCAAGACTGATTATGCTGTCACCACAAACAGCGTGTAAAAAATTGTGCCTCATTTTATTAGCTTGAAAACGGTGTTTAATGCAGCTGGAGCTGCAGCTCAGTGTAAACGATGGAAGTTTCCTCTTGGAAAACCACTGCTGTTGATAATGACATCATTTCTCCATGAGTTGGATCCATTTACGACTGTGGCTGTCTGCATTTGTTGTCAGTCTTCTCTCTCTTGCTTGACAAATATGCCATTCTCAGAGAGTTCAAGAGCTTTAAGACTGTCATGACACAGGAGTGAAAAAGGACAACAGGCAGTGGACACCAGCCGAGTTGACTGTCACTGAAGGGCAGGTAAGAATGGCAAATCCATATGGGTGACATTGAGAGTGAGGATTAATTCTCATCTAACAACTGCAGCAAATATCTTCCAAAAAGTTTAAGAGTTCTCTCTGTGGCCTGTCACCATGCAATGTGTGGAAGCCCAAGCTTCTTGCTTGTATCTTCTGTATCTTCTTGCACAAGAATCCACATGGAAACCACTTGTCACCCGGTGCCTCTGCCTGTCAATTCATCCCTGAAGGCGCAACAGATGAGGGTTGAAAGCACATCCATGAAAGCTGAAGGCACAACGGATCCTAAATTAGGACTACAAGGATAGTATTGCCTATTTAGTTAAGTAATTCATGGAGAGCTGTTTCTCTCAAAGAAAGGGCTGAACATCCTTTATGTTCTTATCTGAGATGAGGTAAATCTCTACAAATGCCAAGCTGCAGTACAGAATGAACACAAATTTTTAGCTGACTTCAGTGGAAAATGTGACTTTCTACTAGTTTTCTGTCTATGGGGCTGGAATATTGAGCGTCTTGACATTCAGAACAGACAGATAACCAACGATTTGTTAGAAAAATCCAGTCTACCCCTTCCCTTTCCTACTCTTGCAAATTGGCCGCTTACAAATTGCAAAATTCTGAACTGCTCTTCAGTGCTGAAGTGACTATTTAGAAATGTCTTCAGAGGATAGGAGTCAAGGCTACTAAACTGTTCACAAATAGTTCATTGGAAATATCCAACATTCAAAGTTTGGAATCCAAGCTGCATGGATACTTACATGAGCTATATTGTATTATTTCTGTTCTCTGATTGGGCAAGCTGTGTAACTAATCACATCAGAACCAGCAACCATTTTCGAACTGCATGTTCATGTGTGTAATTTGGAATATGCTTTTGGAAAATATTAGGCTATTTGAGTTCCAAATTGACTTTTGATGAGTATTCACACTAGTAAAGCTCATTTGCTACAATATTTGTGGAAAGCAGCCATAGAAACAGACCAGGAGATTCAAAGCAAATTTGTTCAGGACTTCAAATGAATATACACAGACATCTTTCTGCAGTATTCACTCACCATTAGTCATGTTGCAGTAATACCTGCAGTACATACTTACAAATGAGTTAGACTTTCCTCTGTAAAGCTCTGTTTGTGAGATTTATTAGTTCAATGGTTTCAGAATGGATTGGACTGCGATTTTTAATACAAAGTTCGCAGCTTGGAGGGACACTTTTTAACTCCATCCCTTTATCTCCCGCCCCTTGCGTTCTGCAAACCATTACAATAATTCAAGCAATTGATCACCTCTATAACTCAAAAGCTCAAATATAGAGAGAAGGAGAAAAAAGTGATGGCCAGGGGGGAGGATGAGTGGATTTTAAAAATTCAAGCGGAGAAGCCCCACTTTCTCTCTAAGTTGACTTTCTCATGCTCAGTGAGAATCCCCAGAAGCGTGAGTAATAAAAGAAAATGCACTAAAGGAAGAACTTAAAGGACAATATGTGAAATCTCATTTACAAGTGGGAAGCAAATGAGGCAGAATCCAAATGCTATATAGCAAAGCAGCCTCTAAATCAACATTTATAACAGAGACTTGGCAGGTGGGTTTTACCTCTCACCAACCTGCATATGCTTTAAAGTCAACAGGCCAAAATGCACTCTTTGTTACATTCAATCAACTCTGAACTAAATTGACTGAATTTAAAGAGTTTTGTAGTCATAACCATGAGAAAAAAAAAGTGCTCTCAGAAAGATCTGATAGGGAACTTTCACTTGTCAGAAATCTTAGCTAAACCAAACCCTCTCTGAGAGGGTCTCACTTACTAGGAGAGAGCAGATTCCATAGATCAGAGCACCAAAACCTTCCCAGTAAGTTATAGCCCAGTAGTGATATAAGTAGAATTGTGTATAAACATTGCTTTATTGCTTTCCATTTTCTCCATTTTGATCTGCTCCCCACCCCAGATTTTTCTCTATGCCTGTGTGTTTCCTAGCTGATTTTCTTAATTATTCGTGGCAAGATGAGTGGCACCAGGGATTAGTGTCCAGTTGGACATGGAATCAGAGATTAGTGCCTCAAATGGTTACCATAAGCAAAACTAGGAGACACAAACAGAGCCACAGGGCTGCCCTAGGACTCCCGTCTTGGTGACTACAGCACTAAGTTTATCACATGGTCCCTGGAGGTGACATATGTAGACCCGTCCATGACACACTTGGCCACTCATGTTGGCTGATACAATTTACCCTCATGGCTCAGGGGTTTGCCACTTTGCTGAGAGCCATGAGAGTCCCAAGCAGATACGCTTGAACTCACAGAAGGAGAGGAACCGTTTTTGTCACCAGAGAATACTACCTCAGCACATTGTTTGCTATAACCACATGCTGATTGAGTCATGTAGTAACAAAACACCTGCCCTATAAACATAAAACAAGCTGTCACAGTATATCAACACATGAAGAAGCGAAGCAATATTGGAATAGGGCATCATGATTACATGTTAGCTTCTAGCATCATCATGAAAAGGAGCTGCTTCTATAAGGACTAAGAAAGCTCTGCATTTTCTCTTTGAAAATTCTCGTGTATTTTGTAGGAAGAGTTATTTCCACCATTTTCTCTAATGCATAGGCAGAGTCCCTGAAAAGTTAAATCCCATGTCTAAGAGGGAACAGAAGACTCAAACTAAGGTCTCTGATGCATGTTTTACTCCGAACACTAGCATGGAGGAACGTAAAAACGAAAAGGGAACACCTGAAAGAAGCCTCTGTCTCATTTTTCCTGATTGCAGGCAAACACAGAAAAGTTCACACAAAATATAAAATATTCCATATGCCAGATTAGAAGAATTAAAACCTTTAGCAGAAATTACATTTTAGAAGTAAATCAGGCTGTTTTTTATTCCTGAAAGAACCTTTGCTGCTCTGTGAACCCAGATGTCTAAAGGTGTGTCCCAGACTTGAGGTTTCTCTTCCGCCTTGGGGATTTTCTGCAATTACTCCTTTTGGCTGACCTAGCATGGCCATTGTGTTGCTTCTTTTCATTTTTCCAGTTCACACTGGACACAATTCACTGGAGCTCTTATTTAGTCAAATGAACAGGAAAATAACACACTGACATGCAAAGGCTTACACTGTTCTGCTCTGTAGGTAATTAAAAAAAATCTTTCTTTTCTGGGCGGGTTTTGAGCTGTGGTTCTTCCCTGGACATAACCTTTTGAACCAAAATAATATACTGGCCCACATGAGAGAGAGGAGACTCTCTGATCACAGGGATTTTGGCAGGACATTCATCAAGGAGATACGGGCTGCTTGGTGCGGAGGAGCTTCTGGTCTCATGAAACTCCCCTTCTTCCCAACTGACCTGGCCCCCGTCTTCTAAACTGTGATGCTGGATATATCAAGGAAATGAGAGAAGAGAAGGAAAAAAGGGTTTATTCTGGCTTGACTTTGCTGTCATATTTTGTCCCATCTAAGAGCTATTTTTCAGTTTTTGTGGAAAATTTGAAACAAAAATTCTTGTTTTTACACACCAAAGTGATTTTTGGTCAGATTGAATTATTCATGCACAATGATAATAAGAGCTGTCCTTGGAAAGGTTTTGATGTAGGGGATGAGGGTGGCTCAGTGCAGAACCACAACTGGAGGAGATGGGTAGGCACTAGGGATGGGGACACCCAGCAGCATCACTTTACTGCCCCTCACTTCCTTCAGACTGCAGAAACTGGTCAAAAAAGAGAAATTGGAGTTTCCATGGTGCAATGACAGGACATTAGTGTAAATATTTCTCTGAATGTCTTTCTATGTAAAATACAATCCAGATGTTAACTTCTTTTATTGCAAAATCCAGAGCTGTAATAGAGTGGGGTGACCTAAGCAAAAACAACAATTATAAGCTATTTGATTCCGAAAAAAATACGCTGCAAATGTTCAATATGTGGTGCTTGTGTGCTCAAGGCCTGCATTTAACTAGATGATGGTGATCCTCATTGCAAGGCCATGCATATCCTGTAGCTCCTTTTTGTTCTGAATTTAGATATGTTTTGATCCAGGACTGACGTTACTGGAATACATACCAATAATGGGAAGAAGGCCTTTAGTATCCAGTTTCTTGCATCTAAGTGTCTCAGGTTTGTACACAAAAAACAATTATCATAATATTGCAAACTGCTAAATGATAGCTATGGATAAAAAAGCTTACTTCATGGGGTAAAAGGATTTTTCAGGTTAAAGCCAAACACTTTTTTTTAAGTTTAGCCTAGGTAAATGAAGATGATCTGACCCATACTTCTTTTTTTAAATGTTAAATTAATGGGATGGATAAGTCACCAGATTGTTATTAAAATGAAAGAACTGCATGGCTGACCATGCTAATAATACCTCCTTCGAAGCTTGGCTGTGTTTAATATACACCTGAGAGAATATGCACATTTCTCATCCAGCTAAGAAAGCCAGCAGTACAAATTTGCAACACGATCCTGCTTCACAATGAGGACAGGGCAATATGGGCATAACCAAAATTTGCTCCCTGTCCCCTTTTGCTGTTCCTTGGTGTAACAAGCCTTCGTATGCCTTGCTGGGTAGTACTCAGTGCCAGACCTCTAGAGCCTGGGCCTCTAACATAAGAATTCGAGGCATATTTATTTTTAGCTGTACTAGGTTGATGTCTTTTAATGGCTTGATCATGAGGTAAATGTGGCACAGAAGTCTGGCACCTGTGAGCTGTGCAGAGCCTGTCCTTGGCAATGGTGAGAGGGAATCATTTTTAGGTTCAATGTCTCTGCCCGTCAGGCATCTTCCTTCCCAGTTGTCTGTGCAAAATGTTGGTCTGAGGCTGTGCAAAACTTTCTCCTAAGGCTCTTGAGTCAAACCTCACCTAGGATCACTCTTTCTGACCCAAGGGGAGCTGAAGCTGCCTTGCTCAGACAAACATGCTTCGAACCTGACACTGCCTGTAGCTTTTTGGAATGGCACAAAGGGGTATTACCTGGAATGCTTCCTGATCTTTGCATTAGAAATCTAAGCCGCGTATACAGTTGTGTCTTTAGCACTGTTTTTCGAAGATACATCTGACTCTTCCAAAAGCAACAAGAAAAAATCCCTTCATGCCCCTTTTCTGCACCCCTCTCCACACCTGTGGACTCATAGCTTTAGCTTTGCAACAAAGCCAGGAAATCATTGTGGTCACCCTAAACCCGGATGCTTAATAATCCCCAGGTTGATCATTTACCACACTGCTAATTACTTTCAAGGCCCCTGTTTGTGCCCCTCTCTCTCCTCCGTTTCCATTTCCTGTGTCCAGGTCCTTGAAATGCTTGGTCTTGACATAGTAATTGGTGGTTTCTAGCTGTACAAACATAAAGGCCTAGAGTCTAAATAGAGCCAGATGGAGTTTGTATTGTATTGTGTGTTTTTCTTAAATATGGAAAGGTTTATAAATTGATGAAATTTATTGTAAATAGCAGAACATTTTCCCCTTATAATAGTTTATTGTAATTGAAGAACACTCATGAGTAATCTGCTCTTGGGTCACATTAGTGCTTTGTTTTTTTTGTTTGCTGCTTTCTTGAAGAACTCGCACAGATGCTTTGTGTCTCCTTTACCTACTAGCTCTGTATGTCACGTTAACTAATCTCACTGTGGGCTAGCTGGGCTCACAGATACCAACACTTTGCAGTCATAATTTCTTTTCCAGGTAGAGATTTTGTCTAAACTAAATAAGGCAAACACCCTCAAGCTACGGAGGATCAGAACATGGGTTGGAAACCTTCATAGCTCTAGAAACTATTACACATGACACAAGGCAGTTGGCTTTTTTGGTGTTCTCAGCAGTGAGGTGAGAGCTCTGAGGCCTTCAGACACTGATGTTTAGGGAAGATACTTCATTTTCAGTCAAGGGTACATGATCCTTCTTGGTTCTCTGAGGTATTTCAGAGACTTGCACACACCTTCTGATATTCCTAGTTGTTGAAGCTGCCTCTGGCTTGAGGGTCACATAAGAGACCACTCCCTGGAGCAGAAACAGGTTGGTCCGAAAAGCCAGTAACATACCCAGACAGAAATGTTCCGCACCTTCATCTCTATTTCTTAGCACACAGCCTATAAATCTCTGCACAGAGACTCACTCAGTGGCACCTTCAGCTTCTTAGAGGACTTGAAGAAAGGTAGATAATTTCTGAGACTTCATATATTTCAATTCTCACCCTACTTTTTCATTTTATGACTCCTAGAATTAGCATTAATTTTACTGTGTGTCTTTGGCTAGTTTGTGTAATGCCAGGTTTCTGGTTTGGGGTATGTGCTCTGGTATAGACAATAGGAGATCCCAAAGGGACAAGTCTGAATTTTTATTCTTCCCTAGAATGCTAAATAAAATCAAACAACTCCCTTTGCCTCTTCAGTGCCTCAGTTTCTTCAGTGGGAACATAGATAAATAACAATGAACTTCTCTGTAAAGTGCTTGGAGTTCTAATGATGATCTATATTGTTATCATCTAGCAGTTTAGGAAGGGGAGTGGATGATCTCCTCTAGCCCTACCACTCTAAGGAGGCAGATCTGACTTGAGTGAGTGAGAAGCTGAGAGCAGCAGTGCTACCAAAGCAGGCAGCAGAATCAGGTTCTCAGCTTTAGGTTTCATGGGGGAGATGTGACTCGCTTGCATATGCTGGGGCACTGATTCTTGCTGACTCACAGGAGACAACTGCTGCTTTCACAGCTGTGGCTGTTCCGCATCCAAACCCTGGCTGTGCTGCTCACAGTCAATCAAGCCCAGAAATCAGGGCCTTGTTGCTTATTGATTGTTCCAATTAACCCTTTCAGCTAGGAAGGATGTACAAAGAGGCTTGTCTCAGTTGTCAGCTGCCTGAAGGAGCTGCAAAATGTGCAGCACAGTAAACAGAGACCAGCTGCTGTGCTGTGACGACCCGGGAAGGATAGAGGCTGGCGTACCCTGTACCCAGGGTGCATTCTCTTAAGCTAGAAGCCTAAGACAGGAATAACAATTTGTCCTCAAAATCAGCAGTTGTCAAATTCGTGAGACTTCCTAAGAGGCCCTTCTACTTAAAGCTTCCCTTTCTAGTGTTATTAAGAAATAAATAATATCAAGTGGGCTCCAGCTATTTGGCATTTACCGACCTCAACTACAGCAAAAAGAGACAGAAAGTCCTTAGAGCATTGATGGTTCCAATCCCAGACTTCAAAAGAAGGTGACAAGGAAGGAAGAGTTCATGGGGAAGATCTTCCTTAAGATGTCTCCTGCTCAACCAGTGAGTTTTGCCCCAGCTCTGACTTCTTCATGCATTCAGGTCCCAGACACATTCCTACCAATAGTTCCCCTTGACAAATCCACCTGACGTTCGTCACTTGGAGGTACTTTTTTCTTCCCTCCATTGCCAGAGTTGGCTGTTTTGGGATCTTGTTGCCTTTCTTGCTTTGGAGAGGCAGCCCATGGGAATTGGGAAAGGCTTGTCAGGCTCCTGTTGCTCTTTTGCTCGCCACGTCATAAAACCCACCATAAATTCTGCCCTAAAAATTCTTTATAGAGTCCACCTGTCCACAGCAGATAAATCAATTGCTCTAAATTAAATTCCGTAAAAGCTGAGTGGCATAGGGTGCTGCGACTGGATTTGTTCAGGAGCCAGGAAGACTGTAATTTTCTAAGTCAACACTCTGACCCGGCTTTATTCATTTGCTGTTCGTGATAAAACTGAATCTCTCCCTATATTTTTGTTTCTTCCTTTTGAAATAGCTGTAACAAGCATGTCCCTGAGAAGGGGTAGTGGGGAGGAGGCATGGAGGGCCGTCATCCAAAGGATAGAATTAAATCAGGATCTATCTGCTCATGCTGGCTCCTGTTTTCACACAACCTTCTGCTTGCATTTTGCCTGAGTTAACTTCTTAATAGCAAAGCTAAAGTGCCAGACAAAGGCCTTGTTAGGCGCACATCTTGGGGAACTCTGATGTGCCATTAATTAAGCTCTTTCACTGCCTCTTTCCTGCTGCTTTCAAGGACCAGCCTATGCACCTTAGCTCTTTTCTTCTCTTTCGTTTCTCTCTCTCCACAGCACTGTTCTGAACGGCGCGATGGAGGACTCTTTTGCACATGGGATTGGGATGGGGTAGTGCCCTCTAAGTGAACTCTCAAGTCTTCCTAGCAGAGGGAGAGCCCTTGCCAAGTTTGTCAGACCCTGGCACACAAAGCCGCTTTCTGTCAATGGATTTGTTGAGCAAAGTCAGGCTTTGACAAAGGAGAAATAAATGCCTGTACATTCTGGCACAGCAGCAGTGATACCGCACCATCCCCCTGCCGTTACCCTTCAGCCAATGGCACTGGGAACCTTCCCACCAGAAGAGCTTGCACTGTCAGCTTGATTGATTTACCCAGATACAGAGTCAAACAGCAATTCACAGTGTTTGGCTCCTGGTGCTGCTTTTACTTAGAATTCTTTCATTATTATTATTATTTTTTTTCTCCGTGTGCTGTCCCCTCCAGTGAAGTTCAGTAGAAATTCAGAACATGCAAGTCCATTCTCGGGAAGGCTGGATCTTCTGGCACCTCCCTTATCCTTTACTCCACAAGGCCACTCAACCAGCTAAAGATACAACTAGGGTGTATCTGCTCCTTTCTGCCTGAATGAAGACACTCAGGCATATTTTCATATTATATGCAGCCTAGAAACCTCTACTTCTAGTTTCCACAGTTGTTGAAACCCTTTAGTTAGTTAGGCACATGGGAGAAAAAGTTTACGAGGTGGCTACAGACTGGTTTTTGTTGTGGAAAGAACTGTGAACAACAGTGGGAAAAATCAAGATACATGGTGCATGTGAGAGCCTAAGCCAAGACAGGGGGAGGAAACACAACCTAGTAACAGACAAGGATGATGTGCCATTAAGTTTATGGGTTTAGATTACCAGCTGATGTTAGTAGCATTGCCTTGTCCACTTTGGTGCCTTTACCCCAGAGTATTAGTCTGCTGCAAATCTAGATTATCCCCTTCCCTGCAGGAAGACTGATAATGTGATTTCTGCAGAGATGAAGTGCTCAGTACAACACATCTGTCTGGATGATCTCTCAAGCCTGGCCTGGACAGCTTCATCAACCCTCAGCATCCTGCTGGCCTCAGCATTACCTTACATGACACTGGAGTGTGAATGAGTTATTCACCTGCTTCATTGGCAGGTTCAGTCTAGTACACCTTCCCATGCAGCTAGGACCTGCTCCTCCACCTGCCGCACCGCCAGAACTGGCCAAGAGGTTCTGCTTGCTTGTGGCAAAACTTGATTCAAACCTTATAATGCAACCTGGAGTGACCTTAAGTAGAGATAAGTCTCCTATTCCACTTCAAACCACACTAAGTGATATCTAGACAAGAATAAGTTAATAAATGCTGTGTTCTACCCTCTGAGCATATAAGGGACACTAAAGAATATGTATTTCAATACTGAAGAAATTTGCATTAAAAACACTTACTTATCCCTTGCTAAGAAGCTATCAGATGGAAGTGATGCTGATATTTTGGTGTCTGTCTTCTCTTGGCAGTTCAATCTTTATACACCCAGGATGAAAATAGTGTGCCACTTTCTGCTAAGTCTACTGTCTCCTTGGTCCTTAATGTCCCACTTTGTCCCCATAGCTGAAATCCTAAGTATTGAAGCAATGAATTGCAGTTCTAGTCTCTGGATCTGGTCCCCCCTTACAGCTGCAGCTGCTGCCCTTTTCCCAGGCAGCGCTTGCTTTCCCTGTGCTGAGCTGCGCAGAGGTTTGGTTTGCAGCCAGGGATGCTGGTGCCTGGGAACATGTCAGAGGCAGAAGCAAAATCCCTTCTCCAGCTTCTCCCATCCTGCCATTTCTCAGGTTTCAGGGCCAGCCTCTCCTCCGCATGCGAACAGAAGCAGAGCTCCACTGGTGACATGGAGAAGGTGACAGCTCAGCAGGAGGACTTCTCACTCACGGCAGCTCCTCACCACTTTCTGCCTGCTGTAATTAATATCCTTTTCCCTGCAGGCTGTGAGGCTCTGACAGGCTTTATTTTTAACTCCACTTAATGACAGAGTATTAAGACAAAATGCAACTTTTGTGAGCTCCAGGCCTTGGGGAGGCATGAGGGCCTTGGAGCGTTGCAGTACCTGGCAAGAAAGCTCCAATCTGCAGACACGTATGTGAAACACAGTGAGCTCAATGTGGTGGGGATCAGCGACTGTCCTGAGCAGGCTCTGGATACTGGGCAACATGTGCTTAGGGTTCAATGAGGAGGAACTCGGGCAGATGTTCCTCTGGGGCCTAATTCCTCCCTCTAAGCCAAAGGACTTTCAGCAGAAGTGAGAGCAGCTCGCTAGTTTCACCATCATCCTCAGATGCAGATGGTGGGTGTATGTGATCAAGAGACAGCCAGAGGTTTAGGTTATCACAGCACTTCCAGAGCGGAAGAGGAAAATGAATGATGGTGGGAAGGGCTCCTCATTAGAGAAACACTTGGAGTCACCACAGAATGGGCAGACAGAGGATTTGTACTAACCAAAATGTTGGCTCTATCACATATACCCCTCTATAAAGATTATAAATAATATTACCAAGGAAGAACAGCATTTAAAAGTCAAGTTTGTAAAAATACTGAAATAAATGAATTTTCTTCCAGGGAATAAAAAATCCAGAAATTTCTTCTTTAAATATTTCATTAGTTTAGGGACTGAGATGTTAGTAATATCATGAAAATAGCCATCTAATGTCCCTCCTGTTTCAGAAGCTTTCTTTCAAATATCATAGGATGAATTTTTCAACTGTCCATTAAAAATAGCAAAGATAATAAAGGCTTATCTTTATTTTAGCTAGTCTTCCCATCACTGATAGCAGCTTTTCAGGAACTATTCTTTAGGCAAACTTCCTGATCAAACTCTAAGATTCTAGGGTGGGAAAAGAATAATGTAGAAAATTTTGGTGCAAGTCCTGTCCTTTTTTCTGCAGGTAAGTGCGAGCATGTGCAGTTATGACTGAATGGAGTCATAATGAATAGATATATATTTCTCAGGGTTAGTCTTGTAAAGCTGAAATAGCAATTCCCTTTCTTTAGGAAAGAAACAGTGCCCATTCATTACAGAGCTGTGCACTTAATGAGATTAATATCATTTCTTGCAAAATGAAGTTACTAAAAGACTCCCCAGAAAATTTCATTGAATTTCTATCGCTTCTCCCTTCCCCAAAGAAAGTGTGGGCAGAGTGAATTAAAGGGGGAAATGTTTTGTTCTGAGCTCTGTGATCATCTTACTTTCTATGATACCAGTTTAGCACTGCATTTAGAGTGCTATGTCAGGCATTTTTAAGTGAATGATGCCAATACTTAGTACCAATGAGTAAGGAAATCAAAAGGAACCTCAATTAGGACTCATCACAGCTTTGCCTACACTGGCTTCTCACATTGTACTGCTGAAGCATTCTAACCCTAATGGTTTGGTTTTACTCTTCTAGGACTGTGAAATCCTACAGAACCCAATTATTGCATTGCTCATCTTACTGTCAAGGTTTCTTCTCCCACTGAAGAGGAATTAAAGCTTGTAAATCATGAAACAGTGTCTTTAGCAACTGTTGTTCCAGGATCTTCTCTCTCAGTTCATACCGTGACTGTGAAGAAAACATCGCCCAAGGACAAAGCGCAGATAAAGCATTTCATTGATCTGTTTCATCTACTGTCCAGCTCTCTAGCAGCAGGACACGGGTGTCTTTCTTTTAAAATATTAGGAAATCCCTTTAACCCATATGCACTGTGGTCCTCACAGATGGCTTCTTTCACTCTGTAATGCTTTTTCATAGTCCTCTGTCCATCCCCTGGTGGAGGAGAAGCTCCCCTGTAATCATAACCACTGAAGTTGCCTCTGGATTCCAGACCAATGCGTGGAGTAATTGCAGCTCAAGATTACTTATGACACAAATATTGACATTCTGTTGGCATAACTTGCAATAATGTATGCAGATTACATCTTTCTAGTGCCTTAATTATTACTTCTCTGGAAGAAATAGTCAGGTTACCCTCTGCTTTGATCTGAAGGAGATAATTTCTCCTTCAGAAGCTTGGTTTTTTAGAGAAAAGGGAAGGCCAAGAGGCGAATAAAGGAATGGACCAAGATGCCATACCATGTTATTCCACCATATGGGACGTGTTTGTTGTTCAGACTTGGTTTCATCTACCTCCTTTTTCTGATTGTCTGACTGTGGGAGAGGGGAGGTCTCTCTCAAGGTGAAACTTCCCTGGAAATATGCAGGAGTGCTGCATTTAATGACCTAAGGCAGATGTCCCATTCAACATCCAGCAGCATGCATGCAAGTACTTATTAGTTAGTATCTGCAGTATGATAGTGTCTAGAGGCCATAGCCAAGGTTGAGAACTTGTTGAACTAGGCCGTGTATAAAACACCTAGTTAGATAAAATTCCTGACCTGTGAAGTTTAAGATATAAATTAAACAGGAGGTTCAGCAAAGAAAGAGGAAAAAGAGACACATCTGCAAAGCACAGATCAGTGTGAAAACCAGCAAAAGAAATGAAACACCTTTATCGTCTGCTTACCATTATAGTTTGCATTTGCTGTCTAGCTAGAAGGGTCCTAGGAAAGTTGAAAAATTATTGTACAGAAATACCTTATTCAGACCAACTTACAGAAAGACTGATGAAGAGCTCTAGAAATTTAGTTTGGGAAAAAAAAAAAGCATGTCTAAATATTCTAGCATATTTAGTATTATTTTATTTTTATAAACTCACTAGCACCTAAGGAAATTCAGAATAGAAAATGGGACAGAAAAAGTATCTTGCAAAGTAGATCCTTGGAGAATACAGTCGCACAGCAACAGAGGATGTATTCCTGGGGCTCTGGAGATAAAACCACTAAGACTGATGTTTCAAGCATGGGGGAAGACTCTTAAGTCTTTGCAAGGGAGGGTGAAACTCTCCGCAGGGGAACATGCCAGTGCTTTGATGAACAGATATCCAAATCTTTTCCTGGGCAAAGACCCTTCAAATCTTTTGAGCTATACAAAGGTTTAACCTGTCCTTCTATAATGTCCATTTATATTGTTTCATTTATTCTGTTATCCTGTGGGAGTATCCAGTGGTTTGAAGAAATGGTGCCCGTCAATCCTTCACCCAGACTCCGTTCGCATTAATATATTTAGCCAGCCATACACTGCTCACACTGGAGAAGGAAAGCACCTTTTTAGGCCTACCAGACTTATTCCTTTAGTCCGAGTTGTTATCTTATTTCTGTGTGCTGTCTTACATGGCAATTGGTGCTATTATTTCATGGGTAAATAACTGAACTTCTTTAAAAAGAAAAAAAAAGAACCGGGTACATTCTTTGCCTCAATAACCTCCCTGAGGCACTGAATTTTGAATGTCATCCATAAGTTGGGTGCATTTCCCTGTACTGCCTTTCCACCAGTTTCACTAATTGCTTCCATGTTCCTGCACTATCTGATGGAAAAGGAACAGGTCTGCTCAGATTAAACTGAAAGGACTTGTGAGAAATGAGTCTCCAGAGATAATTGGTGGAGGATAATTGACATCATTGGGAGTGTTCATTTTCTGTAAGCCCATTTTTTGTCAGGAGAGATTAGTTTTCCAGAATTTAGATAAAAATGGAGCCTTCACCTTCCTCCCTCAAATAATTTTCTATTATTGTCCAAGAGGCCAATTAACACAAAGAACTGTGGCTATTTTTCCCTTCTGGGGACTAACTGACTGAAAAACTCTGAGTAAAAATAAGTATTACACCTAGATACTACGGTGATCAAGTTCTCTAGGAGTTGTGGGCAGAATCAACAAATGATAGATCATCCAGCTTTTTGGAGGGTTCAGGCTCTGTCTTTCTGAAGCAGAGAGAGAGCAGCTTTTCAATAGGTAGCCCAAGATCTTGGTGGACCCTCCACCAGCTCAACCACCACTGCAGAGACAGGTTGGAACGCATCCTTTAATGCTCCTCCTCTGTGTGTTGGAATGGAGACAACAGACCAGCAGTAAAAAATTAGTTAAACAGGTTTGTTTCATGGTGACTGTTTTACTTCTTTTTGGAATGGAAGCTGACCTGGCAGCCCTCTCCTTCATGAACCGAGTTCATTCTACCCTACTCTGTACATATACAGATTGCTTGCTGCTCATATGGTGGGTTCACATGCAGCTGTATGATAGTACCAATTTATGATTTGTGAACTTTCCTCCTCATAGATGCTTGACTAACCCTGGGGCCAAGATTGAATTTGCATTTTCCAGAAATGCTTTTCTCTCACTTTTTCACAGATCTGGGAGATTTCACATGCAAATTTACTGCTCTCTTTTTCTTGTTCTGCTAGCTACTCCTTCCTTCTCTTTCCCCCTAAATGCATCCATTCCCCTTCGTTAGTGAATTGCTTTTCCTTTGCCTCCCCTTTTGGACCATCAGAGAGTGTGGTACCCCCTGTCATTCATGAGGAGACACTTGAGCAGCTGCTGTGACTCCGGAGGACACTTGGTCCCAAACCCTTCCCTCTCGGCCAGCCTCAACCTGAGCAAGTGCAGTATCAGCAGCACCATCCTGGCCCCTGGCCAGGGGATGGCAAAGGTGCCCTCTCCCTGTCCCCAGGCATTCCGTACACCCTGCTCTCTCCTCCAGGGAAACACAGCCCAGGTTTGTTTAGTCAACTTGAAGTAAAACGTGGTATGTTGGGCAAAACTCTCCATGAAAATCCTGTTAATTTGTTTGATGAGCTGACTCCAGCTGCACCAGACGAATAAACGCTGATTGGCTCTTTTGCTTAAACTCCCCGTAAGAAAATGAGACAGTTTTGTGCCTCAGCTGAGCAAGCCAGCCGGGATGGGCAAGAAAAGGGGATGCATTGGGATGCGTGGGGAGGTGGAAGATGCAGGAGGCAGCGGGGATGTGTCTAATGGTATCATTTCCATTTCACAATAGCTAATCCTGCTTAAATCAATGAAGCCCTGGCATCCTAATGAAATTGGTTTGGAACTTGTTCAGTTTATGATGAGCTTTTTAACCTCGGCTTCTTAATTAGCCTGGCGCAGGGTTGAAATAGGAAAAAAAAAAAAAGAAAAGAAAACAGAAAGAAAAGAAAAACTGTAATGTTTTTCTCCCCAGCCCATTTTCTATAGGCAGAGTGGAAACAATGAAATTAGATGCTAATCTCCTTAACAATAAAAATAATCTCAGTTTAAAAGTAATCTCAGGCATCTAATCAGAGCAGGATTTTAATGTTTATGAGACCGACAGCTTTCTGGGAGGTCAAGCTGTTTTCCCAGGCATGAGTGGCTTCAGAAGGTCCTGCAGAGGTGGCATGTCCACATTACACAAGGATGGGAAGGAAGGCAGGGAAGGAAGAGGAGAAGAAGATATGAAAGATGAAATCTCAGCCCGATTTGTGAAGCAAGTTCAAACAGCATCTTTGTCTGAATGCAGTTCTAGTGTTACGGCTCCTACCACAGAAATTATACCAGTTTGGGAGCAGGTGGGAAAAAGGGGATATTTTGAGTGAACTTTAGGCCTGAATGACATTTTGAAGTGATTCTCTGAGATGAAGGAGATTTGTGACTACTCAAATGTAAAGGGGAGGAACCAGCTTGAAGAAGGCCAAGACACTCCAATTAACCATTGGTTGTGCCATTCTCTATAAGGAGTGTTCCGGGTCACGCTACATTTTCCTTGAGCAAAAAGCCTATTTTCACAATAAGAGAAAGAATTTTTTTCTAAAACTCCCTAGGCCTGTGTCTTTCAAGAGAAAGGAAGACCAGATATCCAACTATTTATACCTAGGAAACACATTTTGGTGAAATCCCAAAATACTAGAGAGAACTGGGAGGTCACTGGGAGCCACTTAGATAAACAAGCAGTTCCTCCTCCTCTGCAGTTTTTCTTCCCCTAGAGAAAAGGAAGAAAACATACATTTTTTTTCCATCACACTATCCAGCAGAATAAAATGTGACTTTTTTGTCTAAATAATTTATGGTCTGTCTTCTTCCTGAAAGTTTTGGTTAGTACAAATGACATTTCTTACCCTTTAATGTTCTGATGAAATATCCTTCCATTTATAATTTAGGAACTGGCAGCTGGTAGTAGCAGTACAGGTGTAGTACTGGTGTCTGCAGGCAAATCCCTTGGTGTTAGGTTGCTTCTGGGCCACAGGAGCAGACAGCACAGGAAGAACTGAGACAGGAGTAGTGCAGAGACATCCCTGCTAACTTCTGATTCGGAAAAGGGTATGGAGCTATGGGAAACCAGCTCAGGTGCCGACCTGGGGTGCATTTCACTGCAGGGAATGCAGAGGGGTTTAGTGTTTTAGTTGATGTAGACTTGGTTCTTATTTGAGACATGAATCTCAGATAAGGAAGCAAAGTCAAAGCCTTCTCCAGCACAGGCTTCCTATGGAGCTTTGGTTGGTGCTGAAGGCTTGAATGTGCAATTGTGCCTGGGATATTTTCAGATTGTACTTGGATTTGGTTATATCACAGGTTTCACAGAATGTGCCTTTGCACCTATGGACACATAGAAGAGGACTAAATGTTCATTGTTTTAGTGTTATAAATAGGAGAAAAAGTATGTTTCAAGCTCAGTTTTCAAAATCTTAGTACCAATAATAACCAGCATCAATCAGGTTTCATGCCACATGGTTCTTCCCTTACAAAATCTACCTTTGCATTTTCAGAATATTCATTTTGTCTCGTCATTTTCTGCTGGTCAGTCTTCTCCTTTCCTAGCACATGCATACAGATAACCTGATTCCAAACTACCTTGTATTCTTTCTTAATATATTGTATTCTTTATTCACTAGTGACATCACTACTCCACCCCACCACTGCAGCCAACATGAAGAAGCTCAGGGCAGCTCCAACCTTCTTGGACATGTTCCACCCTGCAGCAGGACCATTTTCTGCAGTACTTGCCCTGTGTGGCAGATAACACAAGGAAAAGGCAAAAGAGACCTTGTCCATAGTGTGCAGACTAATGATGGTACTTTTGGCTTTTGCCCTTCTTCTTGTGTTCGTGCCCCATGCCTGCAAGGCATAATTAGCCTTTAGCTCCTGTAGTTCCCCTGTGCAATGGCTGTGCAATACTGGAGTGCCTCTGGCCATGGGCTTTTCACAGATATTTCATTAACGTTCAGAAATGGCACTTACATGCTAATAATATACCAACGCTTAATAAACACAGCCCAAGAGTTTTATAACCTGTTAACTTCCAAGTGGCAATAATTAAACAAAAATGATAAATAATTAAGACCTAATTACATGGTATCAGTCATTTCATTTTCCAGCAGGCGTGTAAAGTGCATTTGGCACTGCTGATCGGGGGCCCGTTCTGAAAGCGCTTGTTCTTCCTCTGCGAGGCTGGGTGGAAAGTCAGGTTCCATGCAGCTTTATGATGGAGAAGAAAAAGGAAAATGTGCTTCATTAGCTGGGTAATTGTCCCGTTCCACCACTGAAGATAATTCCCACTGAGGCTGTTGCATGACGCAAGCTTGGGAAACCAACAAATAGCACCATTTATGTCTCATGTTTCTGTGATAGACGGAGTTGTAGGAAATGGGCCAGATGCAAAAGAAGAGCCCAATGCCACTTGCAGAGATACCTTCTTTCACTCTCCTTCACTTTGGATCTTTGTTTCAAACCGAGATTTGTAAGCTGGGTTGTATATAATATGATGAAACTAAACCCAGCATATAGACAGACGGTAAGCATTTTAAGCAGTTCTGTCAGGATCCAGTCTCATCGTGAGATCCAACACTGATGTAAATTGGCAAAGCTCTGCTGTAGCACCAATTTACAGTAGCTGAAATTCTTTGCTTCTGAGCTATTTTAGGTGGATATTGAGGACTATTCCAAGAACAGAACCACAGCCAGAGGGGCTCTCCCTTGCCTATCAGCTGGAAAACTTAGAAGGACAAAGACAAGAGAGTATGCACAGAGCTGGCAAAAAAGGGAAGGGGTGAATGTTACTGGAGTTCTGCAAGGTCAGCAAGCGCAGCATGTGTGAGTGTTGGACACTGAAGTTCTCTGCATTCCTAATGGACAAGGATAGATCCCACCGTCTGATACAAGCTAATAAAAGGGCAGATGAGCTGACAGTACACAAGACTGAGGCTCTCTGTCTGACCAGACAGTGGGATAGAGCAGGGCTGGTGAAAGGATCTAGAGTGAAATCATGTACTAAATCCACTTAGTTATCTTCTGCCAGAGCAGCATTTCTCTGCTACAGGGAATAATTGGCCTCCATTGCTTTGAAAGCAGGGAATTGGTTTAATTGATCTCTAGTGGATCCTTAGACAAGAAGGAGCTCGCACATGCTTTAGCTAGCTTCCCTGAAGGTGTACATCGAGCTGTTTTCTTTCAGTTAAATTTCAGATGGTGTCCAAAAGCTTCATAATATTCAGGCAGCAAATTCTACTCAGGTGTTTAGCAGGTTTCAGTTGAACTCCTTCCCATTACCTGAAAAGAGTAGAGTTTGATTTTCCCCAAGGAACCTAGATTTACCCACCCACTCTGTTGCAAGTTTGGGGTTTATTTGGCATTGCTCTCTTTGTGCCACTCCTCAGCATCCCAGTTCTTCCAGCTTCATTGGTGTGGTCATATGTTACACAAATTCACTGCAATGTGTGGCAGGGATGAAATAAAAGCAGGGTCCTATTAGTATGTTATTTTTCTGTTCTTCTCTTTGACTCCATTTTTCTCTTATTGGGTAAGGGCTAGAGAACTTCATACTGCAGAAGAAGGTCTAAGTCAAAAAGCATTGCATATTCAGATAATCACTCTAAAGAGCTTCTACTATTTCTATGGGTTAAGGAAGGAATGTGCATTGCAGGACTTTCCTGTCCACCTTCAGTAGTATATCACCAGCTGCTTAATGAGCTTTTATGTTTGGGTTCCAAGACAGCTATGAATTTTGCTTTCAAATATGTGTTTGCTCCCTAGATAGAAATAGAATGAGGCTGTGATAAACTGTCAAGTTGTGGCTCTCGGAGTTACTTAAGAGCCTGTTGCCACTCTTTTACTAGAGCATACACTAGGGTTAACTACCTTGCATTTGCCATAATCAAGGAATTTGCATGATACCAGGCATGGAGTCTCAGCTGACAAGTGATAACTTTTAAGGTGGGGTGTCTGGGTTCACATTGTTAGGTTCTGCATCGTGGGCAGAATTTAAGTCATTATCCAAAGCAACTTTCATCCTATCCAAACATAGCATCCACTCTCCCAGGCACTTACTCATCCTTAAGCTGAGCTTCAAAACTGCTTCTGCAAACACAAACTGCCCTGCCAGCGAAATCTGTCCTGCAAATCACCGAGAACTTGCAACATCCACAGGCAACACAGTATTCCCACTTCAGCAGCTGGGAAGTCAATCAGACAAGGTGTTTCTTTACCACCTGGGGCATTATATAATGAAATGCTGAGGAAACCATCTAGCATGGACAGAGAGCATATTCTCCACAGGGGAGAATATAGTGAGAGATCCAGGTGGAGAGGCATTAGCAGAACAATGCTGATCCTCAGAGAAAAGGGAGCACGTGTCAGCTGCCTCCCACCGTGCACGGTGCCTGCTGCTGTCTTCCAGGGACTGTGCAGAACTGTGGGACTGGGGCTAAATGAATGGCAAGCACAGCCTGCTGAGTAAGTCCAAGTGCCTGGTTCCATGTGCCTTGGATATGTAAGGGCTTTTTCTGTCATGAGCTCAAAGGAGTTGCTCTGGTGTGCATGGACTAACCGGTGCGAGCTTGACCTGAGGGTTAATAGCACCCATTAGTGGTAGTAGAGATAATACTACTAATAGTAGTATCACTTCCTTGTCTTCCTCCTGCACCAATAGTAATGTAGTTGGAGTAAGAAAATAGAAATAGGTCTTCCTTACCAAAAACTGGAGAGATCAGAGCATGTCTCCTTTTACCTATTGTCTTGAGGTAGCAGTATTATCTCAGCCTTCAGATTTAGTCAAGTCATCAGAGTGCACTACTGTGCCAGAAGATTTCACCCATGGTTAGTGCAGTATCCAGGGTAAGAGATATCTTCTCAGTGCAGTCCAATTGCTGGAAAGGCTTACACTCTGTCTGCAAAAAGAGGATCTGTGGAATATTCTTGCAGAGCCTTGTGCTCCAGTAGCAGAAAGGTTACATACAAAGCATGGACATTACAGTAGTTGCAATATGGAGATCTGGTTAATTGAAAAAAAAAGAAACCTCTTTAAGGACTGGAAAAGCAGATTCAGAGAGTGTAGTGTTAAATCTCTAAGCATGGCAGCTAATGGGCAGATGCTTCCTGGGAGGTAACCAGTCAGTGATGCACCTGCTGCTTGGACATGATCAATGTCCTTTTTGCCAAGAACCTGGCCCACAGGTAGCAGCTCCTTGGCATAAAACAAGAAGGCAAAAGTTGCTAGGAGCTATATTAAACTTGTTTCCACTGAAGGCACTCTCCTGCTTGCACTACAGAGCTTACAAGAACCACAAACACCATCACCATGATTTGACTTTCCTTCCTGCCTCATCCCCATCTGAATTATTCAGTTCTCTCACCAGACACTCTTGTATAAACTCAATCGCCTTAAATTACTAGAGCACCTGCTTTCCTTTGCCATATATGTTGGTGTCTGGGTATTAAATATTTATCAAAAGATTCATTATTTGGGAATTAAATATTTATTGGATGAGAGAATGAATTGGATGATTTGTATTTGTTTTTTTACAACTTATCTTGGAATTGGAGATGTCTTGTTTCTACAGGGTGGTGTTTGGGGGTAGCTGATTTTTCACTCTTGGGTCTTTTCTGGAAGAGCTCATTGCCTGTCCTTCAGACATCCTTTTCTCCTCTGTGGCTGGCTGCCTGTGCTCTGGAGATTAACTTGGTTGTCAATATGTTTGCATTTTGCGTACAAACCGTACAGTTTAAGACAATTTCCTTATGGCCCTTCCATCTCAATTCCCACCCACACTCACATATGCACAGAAGACACTTCACTTAAGACACTCAACCTTCAATATAATTGTTTTTCTTACTGGGAAATGTCTGCTTGTGTTCTGCCTCTTTAAGTGAAGTTTATGGCCTGAAAGGTAATTGATTTGCAATGGTATTTAAGACAAGAGCTGGAGGATACTGCTGTGCTCTTCTGCAATACAGTTGCCTGGAGAAAACCATTGCTAAGGCAAAAACATTGACTTTTTTTTTTTTTTTTTTTTTGTGATGTGGTCACTTCTGATGCACTCAGTAGGGGTGAAGTTTGCTCTATTTTTACAGAATTGCCTGCTATTTTTATAAAAGCGGTTTGGATATTGTACAATCTTGCAAGTTGTGCTCTGAATTAGCCAATGGGTGCACAAAGGGAGGGGAGGACACTCCATGCTTTTGATTGCATCTCACTTCTTTATCTTTTCCCATGGATTGGACTCTTTCTTTCTTTCTTTCTTTCTTTCTTTCTTTCTTTCTTTCTTTCTTTCTTTCTTTCTTTCTTTCTTTCTTTCTTTCTTTCTTTCTTTCTTTCTTTCT